>CAEFZX010016304.1:0-41419 GCA_903066825.1 Alfaro cultratus | reverse complement strand
TTTACTTTTGGAGCTCAGACGTTTCCTTGGTTTTTCTAGTAAATTTCTGAGATTAATCTAAAAATGTCTGAGATTTTTTGTGGAAATGTATTCCTTTTTTTCTATACACAAAGGCCCTAACATGCCATCATATGGAGGAACTCTTAACAGAGCTTCACTGATTCCTGTTTGCTGCAGCATCGCATTAAGAATCCGGTGTCTGAAACATCACAATTTGTTTGTTTTTTTTGTTTTTTTTCCTGTTTGTGTTTTGATTTTCTTTATTTTTATTCTGGCTTTTTGTCAGGTGGGGAACTACCTCCGCATGTTCAGAGGCTCCCTATATAAACGATACCCGTCTTTATGGAGAAAACTGGCAACAGTGGAAGAACGGAAGAAAATTGTAGAGTCTTCACACGGTCAGTAGAGGGCAGCACTGACTCAAGCAACTCCAGTTCTTTAGAGCTCGCATCCTGCTGGTTTTGTATGCAAAAATAAAATCTCAGATTTTCAATTGTAATTGTTTTTTTTTTTCTTTTTAACCACTGAATATAGGGGCCTGGTTACAAGATTATGGCCATAATGTTAGCAGAAAAATTATGCAATTTTACCAGAAAAAACATTGTCATAAAGTTGTTTTTAATGAGAAAACATTATCAGGATGTGTAATTTTTTTCTTTGAAAAAGATGTTTGCAGGATTGTTTTTGCTACTGATAATAATTTGATGCTGATATGTTCATAGTATTTTCTGTAAAATCGATACCAAACTATAGTTTGATGCTCAATAGTCCTCATTTTAATTTATTTATTTTTTGTTGGATTTTTCATAGCATTGCTAATTTATTCTCCTAATATTAAGTCTGTAACAAAAAGCAATTAATCACATATTAAATTAAAATGATATCAATTTCCATTCAGATCATTAATATTTTTTGAAGGGTAATTTTGTTTTCAGAGATTTTATAAGGCATTTTATTTATGGTTTTGTTTGTTTAGTGTTATTCTCATTTTATTTATTGTTTTTGGTGGCTCTGTGTTCAATTTGGATATTTAAAATATCTTCCAGCTCCATTGTTAAGAGTTTAAGCATAACAAAATTATAGTTTGTTGGTCATTTTGAGGCTGAACTTGCATTATTATTCTGTAATCAATATATTACTTGAAAATGGTCTCAAAACAACAAAGTTATTGTTTATCGCAATAATTTCCGGGACAATTTAATGTCCAGGAAAATGTATCACCCTGAAACATAGAAATCCAAGGAGTGAATTAAATTAAAATTTTCAAAACCCCAAAATGTTATAAAATCAATTTATTGCCGAGCTTTCTACTCTTAACATAAAACTGAGCTGTTTTGCTGTGAACAGAGTGAAATATCCATTGATCACACATGTTAAATTCTTCTGCTTTACAGTATTTTCCAGTCATGTTTTTATTAAACTAGTTTTCCTAATAATGGTCTGACAAAGACATACTTAGGCTGTAATTTATTAAGCTTACTCAAACCTTGGTTTTTTTGTGTCTCGATGATTATTTTGTAAAATAAGTTGGTGTTTCCTCATTGTTGTCTTCCCAGATCACGGCTACACTCAACTGGCCACCAGCGTTACGCTCCTGAAGGCCTCTGAGGTCGAGGAGATCCTCGAAGGGAACGATGAAAAATACAAAGCTGTGTCTATTAGCACTGAGCCGCCCACCTACCTCAGGTAAAAAAAAAAAACATCTGGAAAAAAAGCAAATACACTTTGAGACTAATTATCTCTCTGTAAAGCAGCCAAGATTCTAATAGATTACATGATTATGGAGATATTGTCACTTACAGAGGCATTTATTTACTTAAATGAACTAAATCTGGAAGTCCAGCTGTTTTAGTTTATGTTACTGGACTTAAAATATTATGTTTAGCTGTTATGTGATCAGCAAAGTTTTAGTGAGAATGTGAGCAGCATTGTTTTAGATAAGCTGATTAATTAAATTTAGGCAGATTTGTGAAGACACCATTGTAGTAATTAAAAGTCTTGTCACAATTAGCAATAAATCAATTAATCACACCTCTAGTTATAACAGAGTAATAACAATAATAATAAAAAATATAATTCAACAAACATTCTTTCTTTTGAAAGACTTGCCACAGAAAATATCATCATAAAATATTTACTAAAAGTGTTGGTTGGCTAAATTTGTGCCATTCTTGAATTGCAGTCAGGGGCCACACAAAATTAGTCCAAGGGCCACAAATGGCCCCCGGGCCATACTTTGGACACCTCTGATGCAGAGTCAGTGCACAGTGATGTAACTCTGTGTATCATCTGCGTAGTTATTCTAGCTAATCTCATTTCCTGTCATAACCTGAGCTGGTGGGAGCGTATAGATACTGAATTAGAGAGGTCCTAGGATTGAACCTTGGAGAACCCCGTGTGTGATTTCTGTCCGCTTTGATAAGACGTTTCCTATTGAAACACAGAAGTTGCTGTTCTTTCTGACTCTGGGATCCAATGGTTCGGTTCTGCTGTGTCTCTATCAGGGAACAGAAGGCAAAGAGGAACAGCCAGTGGGTTCCCACGCTGCCCAATAGTTCCCACCACCTGGACGCCGTTCCCTGCTCCACCACCATTAACCGCAGCCGGCTGGGCCGGGACAAGAAGAGGACCTTCCCCTTGTGGTGAGGCCCCCGCTGCTGGCAGACGGTGTTACTTTTGTTCATGTTTTTTTTTTTTTCTGGTTGTTTGGGCGATTATTACCTCTGGTTATGTCTATTATTCAGCTGGGAGGACCTTTGCTTTTATTTTTGGACAGTTATGATGCATAACCGTGGCAACATGGTATAGGCATTTGCAATAAATCAATTAATCGCATGATAACTTAAAATGAGCTTGATAAAAGTCTAACCAGCCCTTTTTTAAAGGATAATTTTGTTTACAGAGAGTTCATTTTATCTGTTGTTTTTTTTAATTTATTTTGGATATTTACAATGTTTTCCAGTTCTAGTGTTAAATGTTCATTTCAATTTAAAGTTTATTGATCTTTGACAATGGGTTTTCGCATTATTTATGTCACTACAGTTATATTACGTTGAAAAGTTGCCATTTTGAGAAACGTTGCAAACATTTGACACCCAGTAGGAAGTAGCTAGTTTGCACCGCCTGCCACGTTTGCCTGTTTTTGGTTTTATTTAGGACATTTAAACTATCTTGGTCTCAAATTACAATGCTATCACTTATTTCTGGTTTCTGGGAGAATTAATTATCCAGTAAATTTTATAGGCGTGGTTAATTTTTTGCATCTTTAAATGTTCATCAGCTTCGACGACCACGACCCGGCAGTGATCCATGAAAACGCCACACAGCCTGAGGTTCTTGTTCCGATCCGTCTTGACATGGAGATCGAGGGTCAGAAACTGAGAGACGCTTTCACCTGGAACATGAACGGTAGCTTCTCACTCATTTCCGTCTCTGATGAGATTTAAAACAAACACTTACAGAGTGTCCCTGTTTTTTTTTAAATGTCCAGAGAAGCTCATGACACCTGAGATGTTTGCGGAGATCCTGTGTGACGACCTGGATCTGAATCCCCTGGCCTTCGTCCCCGCCATCGCCTCAGCCATCCGGCAGCAGATCGAGTCCTACCCGACAGACAGCCTCCTGGAGGACCAGACGGACCAGAGGGTGATCATCAAGGTGCGGCTTCACTCTTAAAGGGGTCTTATTGTGCAAAATTCACGTTGGTACTTCCATTTCTAAAAACAACCCAAACTCTTAAATAAAAACAAACAAACAAAAAAAAAAAACACCCAGCTGATTGTTGGCAATAAATTAAAGATTTTTGGTGTCTGGAAAACGAGCCATTTCAAAAAACCTCACAAATAAGCAGACACTGCCCGTTACCTAGCAACCCAACAGTGTTCCGCGTGTTACCTAGCAACCTAGTGGAGTTCCATCTGTTACATAGCAACCCAGCAGAGCTAAATGTTGATATTGCTGTTTGGAGACTATTTTGAGATAAGTTTGCCCTCTCAAAGATTAATAAAATGTAATTTTGTAACGAACACTAAAACATGGAACTGGAAGATAGTTTAAATATCCAAAATAAACCCCAAAAATATGAACAGAAATAAAATCGCATACAACAGATCTCATTTTAATTTATAATGCGGTAATTGATTAATTGATTCATGTGAGTGTAATCGTTGAGTTGGAGGCCAGCAGCAGCAACTATTTGGATTTAAAGTGACAAGAGTCCTTAAACAGCTCATTCTGAAAGGAAATAGGTAAAACTGACCAGACTGAAACCTCATTATTTAAGAATGATTTTGTGCAACAAAAAAAATGTAATGAATGTTTTGTTTAGCTCATATTCCTGTCCTAATCTGTTCAAGGAAGCATAATAGGTGACTTTTAGGGCAGGTGGCTAATTTTTCACGTTCTTCTTGTCGTCCAGCTGAACATCCACGTGGGGAACATTTCGCTGGTGGACCAGTTTGAGTGGGACATGTCGGAGAGGGAAAACTCTCCAGAGAAGTTTGCCCTGAAGCTCTGCTCGGAGCTTGGCCTGGGCGGAGAGTTCGTCACCACCATCGCCTACAGCATCCGAGGTCAGCTGAGCTGGCACCAGAGGACGTACGCCTTCAGGTACCACAAGATGGCGCCTCAGCAGGGCTGCAGCTCTTTTAATAATCAATTAATCAGTTTATCTCATAAAAAAATTCTGCAGATTTGTTACGCAGTATGAGAAATGCATTAAAAGATGCAAATAATTCCATTCATTTTTTAATAAAAAAATAAAAATGTATTCTTTTAGTGCACTATAGAAACACAGAATCTTCTGTCTTTCTAATGGAAATATCTTAGTACACTTGAAATAAGGCAAATTAACTTACAAGTAACTTTTCATCCAAATATAGGAGCTTGTTTTAAGTTAATGTCTTAGTATTGATAAAGTACTAGTTATACTAATACTGTAATAGGTGAAATAATCTGGAACTAGTACTTTTTCATTAGTACCAAGGATTTTTTACACTCTTTTATGTCTGAGTGCGATTCGAGGCTAATATATTCTTGCTAGCTAACTAGCTTTTTTGTGTCTGTCATGAAATTGTGTAAATTTATCGTCATTTTGTTCTGTGACTTGAAGCAGTTAATGCTAACGGTAACTAACTGCACACTCCTGGTCAGCTGGCTTAATGAGGTTCCTACTGTAATCTTTTCCAGTGGCTCTCTTGAAAAGTTCTTCTAAATTTGAAGGGTGTTCTATATTTTTGTTTGCGACCCTTGACCTCCTTCACCTTAGCTGCTTGTTGGATCAGCGGATCTGACCTTACTGGGTCTTGGTCTGGGATCGGATGATGAAATGTTTCCAAACCCAGACAATGATCCCTGCCACAGTTGGACTCGTGAGTGGAGAAACGACTCCAGACTGTTTACTTTAATGCTGGTGGACGATGTTTGTTGTCATTACGACACGAGCAGAACAAGATGTTTCTCCTGCATATGCAAGCAAAAAAAGCAAAACCACAAAATGTTTTCAAAAAGTGCTTTTTCCCAATCATCCCTTCTGTGAGGAATAGGACCAGGCTTTGAGAATTTTTGTTTAATTACGTCATATTAGCAGAATAAAAACTCAATTTTATCAGAAGAAATGTCATAAAATTTAGAAAAAAGTTCTTCTACTGAGAAAAAAAGCTTCATTATCAGGATTCGTTGTAACCAGCTCAGTTCATGTGATTTTTTTTTTTTCTTCTTAAAAATAGCTAATTATTATAATTTGATGCCGGTGTTAAAATATTAAGTATTTCAGTTCACTGTTATTGCTTATGCACACACTAACGAGGTCATACATATTCATTCATTAACCTACAGTATTTTTCTTTTTCTCTAATGTAGCTTTGCTATGACTCTTGTGCTGTGATGTATAATAGAAGTAAATAAAAATATTTGTAAAACTTATACTAAAATGCAACTTCCCCAAAATGCTCAGCGTTCTTCATAAAAGTATGACTTTATTCTCCTAAAATTACGCACTGGGGGTTCTGACATCACTCTGAGCTATGAAAACCAAATGAGTTCATTGGTGGGAAAGAAATTCCCCAGTATTATTAAAACAATTTATCTCTCAGCCCCACTTTCATGTCACTTGTTTGTCTCTCGAATATAATGAAACAGAACACATCGTGGATTTAACCAGGAAGCGGTTTGTTATTTTTCAGTGAGAACCCACTTCCTACCGTGGAGATCGCCATCAGAAACACTGGCGAGGCGGACCAGTGGTGCCCCCTGCTGGAGACCCTGACAGACGCAGAGATGGAGAAGAAGATCAGAGACCAGGACAGAAACACGAGGCGAGTCTGACAATTTTTATTCAGTTTTCATTCAAGCCTTTTTTATGCAATATAAAAAAGTAATAAAAACATAAAAATAAAACTTCATAAAAAACAAAATGCAGTCAACAATTGAGAAACATTTTGTCAAATGCCAACATCAAAATGATCAATTCAGATCAAATAAATTGGTAAATTTTTCATTCATTTTCATTCCAAAGCAACTTTAAACAAGTGAATATTTAGTCTTGAGTTAAAGAAACTCGGTGTTTAGGCTGTTTTCTATTAGTTTGTTTATTAAAAACATTTTCTCCTGTTGTTCTTTTTTTTTTTTTTTTTAAATGCAACTATTAACACCTGCGTCCTGTTTGTCCCCCAGACGAATGAGGCGTCTGGCGAATACGTGGTAGATGTGAACCCAACAGCAGCAGAAACGTTGAGGCAGGACCAGTTGAAGGGCAGCAGAGGTTTTTCCTCGTCTCTGGATGTGTCCTCTGCTGGGCTGGACTCTCGCCGTTTTATTTTTAATTTGAATCTGTTTGTTGAAGGCCCATTAGAAGGGAAAAAAAAAAAAACGACCCAGAAACCTTCATGTTTTCCCCGCGCCGAACCCTTCTTCCTGGAGAAGCAGCTCTTTTTGACCTTTGACCTTCTACCTGACCAGCAAGAGAGACAAAAACACACCCAACTCAGATAATATATTGTTTTGTTGTATTTGTTGTCTTTTTGTACATTTTAATAATTCTTACAAAATAATAATAAAAAAATCAGTAAGAAATTTATTTGTCGTCCTTTTTTGGGCTTTAATTCCTGCAGGCAGATTTTTAACAGACATGAAAGAAATTTATTAAAACAGACAAAAAAAAATTAATTGTAAAGCGATGGAGAAGTTTTCACTCTTCTGAGGTTTATGTGTCATTTCCTTCAGTGGTTGTTAGTCCAGCGCCCCCACAGGCGAGGAGGGGAACAGGTTTTTCATTTAGTTTGGATCGTTTGACAGTTCAGTGAGAAAGTGAACCACAGCAACAATTTGGTCCAGAATCGAACTGAGCTTACCGGACTACTCGATTCTGCTTCAACACAACTGAATATAGAAATTTGAAAAAAAAAAATTTTTTTAATTTTCTAGAAAAACAATTTCTGACCTTGAAGAATTTTGGGGGCTTTTAACTCAGAAAATTTCAGAAAGTTGAAAATTTTCAACTTTTGGAGCTCAAAAAAAAAATAGGACATGTGAAATTAGTCTCAAAATGTGAGGGTTTTTTTCTCACAAAATTTTGACTTTGGACTCTTGAAATGTCCATGTTTTCTCTGCAAATTCTGTGGCTTTATTTTCTTGGAAATGTTTTACTTTTGGAGCTCATTTCAAAAAGAATTTTTAACTTTTCAAACTGAAAAGTTTAAAACTAAAGTTCTAGGAAATTGTACTTTTTTCTTGCAAATATTTGACTTTTGTACAAGGGTGTGCAAGGGACAAGTGGGGACCCTTGTCCTTAGTGGGGTCTAGTGTGTAAGAAAATGGATGGACTCAGAAATTTCCTAGCATTGCTCTAGAAAACATGTGAAATTAATCTCACAATTTGAGTTTTTTTCCTGTGATTTTTTGACTTGGGGAAAATATCTAAACTCAAAATTTTATTTTATTTTTTCTAAAAAAAATGTTACTTTTCAAACTGACATTTTTAAGTTTTTTTTCTAGAAATTTTCTGGAAGACATTTACTCCTTTTTTAAATGTACAATGGCTTTAAAGCAGATGCAGTTGTTCCACTGGAATCTTTCCCAGTTGACTTTCCTTTCCAGACTCCTCTCCGTCCTGGTTGGACTCCGGTCCTGGTTCTGTGCCGCCGTTGACCCACAGGGTCGTGTTGTCGTTCTCAGCAGTTTCCATTCTGTCTGGGCCACAAAGGCAGTGGGTGAAAGTGCAGCGTGTGCAGACAAAGCTGCACGGTTTCCATGCGAAGCTTCCAGTTGCTCCTCGTTTCTTCTGCAGCTTCCATTACATTTCAACACAAAGTTCTGTGGATTGGTTGTTACAGACCCGGTTCTGTTCGGTCTCTGCTGTAACTGAGACCGTTACCGTTACTTTCCTACTTTTTCTAGGGGTAGGAAAAGTTCAGAGAAAGCTTTGACCTTGTAGCATGAGAATGTAGTCAGTTTGAACTTTTTAAGCCTTCTCAAACAGATCCATTGATTATCTTTTTGATTGTCTTATTGATTTTCTGATCGCTGGTTGCTCCGGAAGTTTTTAGCTGCCTTGCTCCTCGTTGTGCTGCAGATCTCCTCCTTCCTGCTGCTCCTCCTGGAGGAAGCGGCGGTCCGGTCCCTCAGGTGGGTCAAACATGACCCGTCTGTGCAGAAAAATCAGACGGAGAGGGCATTCAGATCTTTGTTGCAGCGTTTAAAATAAAATAAAAGGTTATTAGTTCTGCAGAAAAGTTGTAAATTTTTTGATAAAGTGATCATTTTCTTTCAGGAAAAGAGATTATTTGAAGCCAGGAGTAAAAACAAATAAAGTGTCTATAGAGAACAACTAAAGTCCAATATTTTGTCTGTTTCTAAAACATTTTCCCTGATAAAAAGCTTTAGAGGACCGAATCCAGTTGATCCGTTTACTGGTTTCTTTCAGTATATGATGAACTGAGTCTACTTTACTTCGACTCTTACAGCAGATCTGGTGTCATCAGCAGCTTTCTTCCTCCTGGCTGGTTCGGAAACACGTCCTCTAAGAAGTAATACAGGTGTCCAACGCCGATACCTGAGGAGAAAGCATTTGATGTTTGCTATTTCTTGCACATCTCTGTTCTGCACAAACTGCTAAAACAACCGGGTACAAGGCCTTTGTAGATAGAAAAAATAATAAAGGAGTAAATTCTGGCAAAAATCTCAGAAAATTTTAAAATAAAACTTGAAAATTTCTGAGCTTGAAAAGTAAAAAAAATGTTGAGAAAAAGATCAAATTTTTAGATTAATCTAAAAAAAAATTCTGAGTGTGAAGTTAATCTATGAAATTTTCTAGAAAAACATGAAAATTTCTGAGTTTGAATAGTTGAAAATTTGTTAGAATTTTTTTTAATTTAGATTCATCTCAGATATTCTAGAAAAATTTGGAAACTTCTGAGTTTCAAAAGTTGAAAAATTTCCAAGCTTTTTCTTTGATTCAGCTCAAAATTTCAGATTTGTTTTTTCTCGCAAATATTCAGTTTTTATCCTAAAAAAATTCTGAAATTATTCTTGTAGGTTGTTGACTTTTCCATGTTTTTTCAAGAAATTTTTAGAAATTAATTTAAAAATTTCCGAGTTTTTCTTGCATATTTTAAGCTTTTCAAACTCAAAAATTTCCAAGATTTTTCTAGAAAATTTCTGAAATTAATCTCAAAATTTCAGAATTTTTTGGCAGAAATTTACTCCTCTTACTTGTTTCTGTCTATAATCGCCCTAATAATGCTGTGGTAAAAGCCAGACCAGAAGGTTAAGGCTTCTTACCCAGGGCGTCGGCGGTGACGGGGTTCCCAAGCAGCAGCGAACATCCCATCAGCACCCAGGGCAGAAACGGCGCCCGGAAGGTGAGGAGGCCGAAGAAGTTGATGTGTGTGAGCGGGTTTCTTTTACTCCAGACGTACACCAGCATGGTGATGAAGGCCTGGCTGAGGAAGAAGATGTTGGCAAACAGACCCAGCAGCTGCAGACTTTCAGGTTAAATACAGATAAATCTAATTTATGAAGGATTAATGTTCACAGACATTGTGCTAAATAGTCAGGGTTCAACGAAATGAGGATTTTCCAACATATTCTACTTCTTCAGGTGATTGTTATCCCATATCCCTGTTGCTATTTGCAGAGTTTGGTGTTTTTATTTTATGGGAAATGGGTCTAAAGTCAGACTGATTGGATCCTTTTATTTCATAAACTCGATGTGAATTTCTGCTCTGGAGACCAAACAGAGTTCAACAGAGGAGGTTAAGAGAGTTCATTGTCCTTTTTTTTTGTATTTTTAAACATTTTTTCCTGATTTATATTAAAATTTTAAGACTGAAATGTGGATCTTCTAACGTTTTACCCTCATTGTGTGTTCTTTAAATTTACAGATGTCTCTAATTCAGCCTGGAAACCCATCTTTTGCTCTCAGTTTGTAAAGGATACAGTTATGAGGATTCCTCCGAACAGGAGCATGAAAACAAAATCAGCTGTTCTTCCTCGGAAACAGTCTTCCTCCAGCATGCGGCAGTACCGATAGCTGACCTCAGCTAAGGACTCGACTGCAGGTTTTTCTCTGTATTCAACAAATTATAATTTACGTCGCAATAAGTCTCATTTATCTTGAATTTTAATTTTGGGCAACATGAAGATCATAAATGTCCTAAAAACACTGGTTGTGCCAGAATGTATTGATAAAACCCATAAACTGTTAAACAGCTAATTATTAATATTTTAAGTACACAACTGTTATCTTTAAGGTTATATTTATGTGTCACTAGAGTCTAGAGGGCCAAATAAAAACTTACGGTGGGCCAGATTTGGCCCCAGAGCCTTGTGCACATTTTCTAGAAAAAGAAAAAAAAACTAAAAAATTTTGTAGAAAAAAACATTTCTGAGTTTGACAAGTTGAAAATTTGAGATTAATGTCAGTTTTTTAATAGAATCTCTCAGTTCCAGCTGAAATTCTTTTCCAGAAGAATTTCTGACATTTTTGAGTCTGAAAAATTGCAAATTTGCCAGAAAAAACTCAGATTCTGGGTTAATCTTAGAAAATTTTCAAGAAAAAACAAGAAAACTTCTGAGTTTGAAAAGTTGCAAATTTACCTGATTTTTTTTTTTTTTAAATTAATCTCAGAAATATAAAAAAGCAAGTAATTTTTTTAGTTTGAAAAGTAGAAAAAAACTCAAAAATTTTCAAGAAAAAAACATGGAAATGTCTGACTTTCAAAATCAAAAATCTTTGACTTTACAGATGCAGAAATTCTGAGATTTTTTTGGCAGAAGTTCCAGGACCCCTTTTGTTTTTCTACCTACAATGGCCCAACATACGGTTGTAGTAAACTGCTGATAAATAATCCTGCTGTCATTTTTCGTAGCTCAGAGAAAGATACAGGAAAATGATGTTGAATAAAAAACCAAATCCAAGAGAACCAAAGAAGAAGAAGCTGGTGATCAGACGCCATATCTGGAAAACAAATGAAGAAATGGGGATGAAGACGATAAATTACTTTGGTCTTAAAGTATTTAGAGGCTTTTCTTTGTACCTGGTATCTACTGATGATGAGTTCTGGGTTGAAGTACAGCTGAAATGGGGAGATGACTTGAAGTTGCTGGAAAGAAATCTGCAGGTTTAGCTTTGGTTCTTTCATCATTCAGAGTTAAAATGACACATTTTAGTTCTTTTAGACGCAGGACCTGGATCCCAATTTAAGCTAACAACACATTTTAATCAATAAAAACAGTTTGATTCTCACCGAGAACAGAGCACTTTCTCTCAGAACAACATGAGTTAAAATGTGCTGGTTCTGTTCTGGTTCTGGTGTTTCTTACCACGGCAGCGGTGGTGAGGACGCAGGCCGTCGTGTAGGTCCGGGTCACCAGAGGGATCTGGAAATACTCCTGAGTGAGGCTGAGAGCCATCGCTGCTGCTGCTGCTGCATCTCTGAGGCTTCATTTACTCTGAACACAGACAGCAGGCCACGCCCACTTCACTGCAACAGCCAATCAGATTCACCCAAACACTGCAAAAAAAAAAAACAACAACAAAAAAACTCCACAAGATTTTACCCAGTATTTTTGGTCTAGTTTATAGTGAAAATATTGTGGTATGTTGTACAAAATACAAAAGTAACTTTGCAAGCTTGGTTAGAGTCATAATTATTTAATATTGATGAAAAAAAAAAAGATTATTTCACTTATTACTAGACATTTGAAATAATCTGTCAATAGAACAAGTAATTTTCGTCAAAATTAAGGACTTAAAAATTATTGACTTAAAACAAGCTCCTATATCTTGCTGAAAAGTTATTTTTGTTAGATTTTTAAAGTGTTCTAAAATATTTGCACTTGAAACTAAACCAAAAAAATTGGGATTTTAATAATTTTGTGTTTTTGCAGTGAAGTTAGTCCTAAACATAACTATAAACCTTTATCACATCATTAACAAGATCAATTATTTTAGAAAGAAATGAATTAAACCATTAATGTTTTATTCTTTTTATTAAAATAGCAAATTAATTAATTTAGAAACTAAATAAATTATGATAAATTAACACAAACTAACACATTCAGTTTGTGTTAAATCTAGAAATAATTCAAAAAATGTTTTTTACTTTTTTCATTTCTGAATTTTACCTTAAATAATATTCATGACAAAACAATTATTTCTATTTATTTATGTGATATTTATATAATGAATATTTTAAGACAAATTACAACATTTTAAAAGAAATATTATTAAGGATATTTAAATATATCAGTTTTTCTGCTGTATATTTTTTATTAAACCATTTTTTCTGAACTCAGTGGAAATCATAGTTTTCTATCTGAAAGTCGTTGTAGTGAAACTCGAGTTAATTGCAGGGTCGTTAATTAATTAATTGTGACTAATGCATTAGAGAATGTTTATATTTGCAGCTTTTTTTGATAAACTGTGACAGAAAAATGATTCAGATTCAGCCTTTTATCATTAAAGTGTTTAACTTTTAGAGGAAAAACAACTTTCAGATCTGTTGTTAGACAATGTGGTAAAAAGACAAAGGATTTATTCAAAGTAATTCAGAAAAACAGGAAAAACATACATAGTTCCTACATTTTTACAGGTTATAGCCTACATTTGGTTAAATATACAGAATTAAAACATGAATGTACAAAAAGCTTTACTGTTTGTGCATAAACATGTTGGAAGAAGTTTGATAAATGAGATCAACTGAGTCAAACACAGCAGATTGTAAGGAAAACAGCAAACGAATAAAACCAGAAACGACTCGTCAGCGTCCTGCACTGAGGAGAATGACGATGAACACAACGGTCTGGGCCGAAACGTCAGAGTTCAAGTGCTGCAGCGAGAAAAGACGCAAAGCTGAGGAGCAGCGGTTCTCCAAAAAGGCTGCAATCCCAGATTATTCACCAGGAGTTCAGCAATCTGTGCAAAAGTTTTAATCCAGCTGAGCTTTCTTCGTATTTTCCTTCAAAGCAGCCTGACTTTCCCTGAAACTTTCTAAATCTTTAAAGAAGTTAAAGATTTATACGTATTATTACGTATTTTTCAGCCATTTTATAGCATGATCAAGTAACTGTTACAGTTGTTCTAAAAATGCAAAATATATCAAATATGATTTAAAAGAGATTTGATTTAGTAATTTAACACCTTAAAATTGGGTCTCTGTCTTTTTAAGAAACTCCTGCTCTTTCTGATCACAACATGGCTCCTCTATTAACCCTTTACCAACCAGCGTTTCACTGAGAAGCAGCTCCTTTAATGATAATTTGCTAATTGCTGGTGGCTAGTCTGATGGAGCTGGGTTGAGGCAGATGCTTGAAAACTTGGAAACTGCAGCTCTGAGGAGGAGCTGCACCTCAAAGGCGGGGCTATATTTATCGAGGCGTTTTGCACAGCTGAATGGTTGCCATGGAGATGAAAGGATTTCACAAACATGCATGAAAGAATGAAGGCAACAGTCCAGGTTTGTTTCTGGTGAGCGAATAACATTATAGCTTAACGTAAAGCTCAAGTACTGCTCCTTTAAAAGCTAATTTTTGGACTGCTTTTTTACTCCTGTGCCTGAATTCAGATAAATTCATAAAAAAACAACTATTAAGAGATTTTATTTTTGGTAAAATACTAATTTTGTCCATATAGAGGTCATAGGATGTGGCATGGATGGAGTCACAATGCTGAAAGTTTGAGTCTAAAGAATAACGTGATTTCGCCATGAAAAAAAATAACTTGAGTAGAAGCTTGTAAGCAAACTAATTCATACAAACATTGGCTTTTTAAAAATTTTATCCAGCAATTTCTTTGCTTTCTTTTAAAAGAAATATAACTGTTAACATTTTCCCAAAATTGATTGTCTCAGACACTTGCTGCTTTTATTTTGAGAACCATAAACTAAAATTTAAAACCCGATTAAGTGTTTTTTCCCCAGTGAAGACAGCTTGAGGCTACTATAGTAAATGTCTCAAGACTTTTGCACAGGAAAAATAAGACCAAATAGCTAACAGTTAAAAATAAAAATTCATTCTGACTTTCAAAATAACATTAAAATCTTTGAATTTCTCCAGTTGGATTCAGGAGAATATTATTTTAAACTTTTTAGTGTTTATATGGGTTTTTTTACCACTAATTTTCCCAGTGGCGGAGAACCGCTGCGGTCCCTGAATGCATCACCGACTAACAAAAAACAAAGAGCACCGTTTGATCGATGTGCAGTAACGTCATCAGGGTCCGTTCCGGCCACTAGATGGCGCACTGCAGCTTCTTCTGCTACCGTGATGTGAGAAGAGTGAGGTCAGACATTAACAGCTGCAGCAGAATCAACTTTTCTTATTTTAAATTTAAGAGAGGAAAATATTCCAGTTCAAACAGGAAAATAACTAGATGAAGATCTGTGGTAAAAGCAAACAAAGTCACTCCTCTGTTGTTCAACTCACGTCCAAACTTGAAAAATGAATCTAATGTCTCCTTCTCAATCAGCAAAGATGTAAGAAAAGTGTAACAAACTCTTAGGGAAATAAATATTTACTCTGGTTTTTGCATCCAGGACCAGATTTTTCACATATTTATGTCTTAGGTTGAAGGAGAAACACTGAACCTCAGGAGCTGAATAAATGCAACTTGATCTGTTTTCCTGATTTTGGAAACCATGAATCACAAAAACAGAACATAGGAACTTCTACAGAAAGTTGAAGCGGTCCAAACAAAGCCACACAGAGTTCCCGGGAAAATATGGAAATCTGACCTGCAACGGCTCCACGGTTGGACCTGAAGTAACCGTCTGCTGTTCTCTGGCTTCGCTTTTTTTCATGCTTGTTTTGATAAAAACTAAAACAGCAAAAAATAAAACAGCATCAGAGAGTAAAATTTAAATGGTAATGTTTTAGATGCTTTGTTCTAACTGGGAAGAAAATGTCAGCCGTTAAAGCAACTTAGCTAATTAAATCAAAGAATAACTACCTGAAAAAATAAAATAAAAAGAAGCCTGGTTTAGAACTGATTCTAATCTTTAGACCCAAGATAGCTGGAGTGAAAATTCAGATAGTTGCTGAAGACTCTGCAAAATTGCAGCAACTCTGCAATGACCTCAACAAGACTGTCAAGACCTTAAGGAGACGTTGCAAAGACCTTAGCAAGGCTCTGCAAAGACCTCAACAAGACTCTGCAAAGACCCCAACAAGACTCTGCAAAGACCTTAGCAAGACTCTGCAAAGACCCCAACAAGACTCTGCAAAGACCTTAGCAAGACTCTGCAAAGACCTTAGCAAGACTCTGCAAAGACCTTAGCAAGAACTTGCAAAGACCTTAGCAAGACTCTGCAAAGACCTTAGCAAGACTCTGCAAAGACCCCAACAAGACTCTGCAAAGACCTTAGCAAGAACTTGCAAAGACCTTAGTAAGGTCTTTGCAGAGTCTTGCTGCAAAGACATTTGCAGCAAGACATTAGACATTAGCAAGCAAAGACTTGCTAATGTCTTTGCTAATCTCTGCAAAGACATTAGCAAGAACTTGCAAAGACAAGACTCTCATCAACAAAATTTGACAAAGATCTCAATAAGACTCTGCAAAGAACACAGCAGGACCTTACAAAACCTTCTTGCTGTGACTCATTTTTAAGGCGTCCAAATCCAGTATAAACCCCATTTTCTTGGTTCTGATTGAAAAACAGTGAAATATGACGAAATGATCATCTACTTGCTGACTGACTTCTAGAGTTAAACCCTCCACTGACCGCCGCTGTGAGTCTGATGTCACTCTTCAAACACTCTGAGGTGCGTTGTTGATGAAAACACAAACTGAAACATCCAACACTGACCACACAGAGAACAACAGTTTATTAAACAGTTTCTGGCTCAGGCGAGACTGAATCCAGGGTCTCGGGCTCATGGTGACACAAAAATGTGCAAAAATAAATACGAGTAGAGCTGCACAGGAGGTGCCAGATCTGAGGGAAGGTGGGTTTTTTTCCTGAGAAAAAGGCATAAATTGATCTGAGTGTCAATAAATGCAGTGAAGCATAAACAGGTGTAAAAATCGTCTGGTCCTCATGAGTCTGCAGTTTTTATTCCATTAACTCCTCTTCGCGTCAAAGGAATCAGGGTACGCAAATCTTCACAGACTCACTCGTTCCTGCACCCAAAGAAATCCATGCCGACGTAGCGTGGGTAACCTTCCAACGAGTTCATGCCGACAGGATCGAACTTCCAGTACTGACGTCCTCGAATAAAATGAGCAAAGCCTGCAGAAAGGAACGAAAAAAAAAAGATTGTTTTATTATTCCTGGAGACAGAGGAAATTCCAAAATATGCACAACATCAAATGGACCTCTTCAGATTAAAGGACTCAAACAGACCTATCCTGAACTACTAGAGGAGTTGTCTTCAATTTGCCAATGAGTTTCAAAATAAGAGACCTTTTGTAATGCCGTTAGCTTGTAAGAGTGCATAAACTCTCTGAAATAGCAGAACTTTTTCACAAAAATAAAGCTTTTGATCTCTTTTGGTCTTGGAATGGGATAAAAATCCAAAATATTTGCTCAAATCTGCACAGAAATGGTTAACTGAGTGCTGGAAAAATATGTAATAAAGTTTGACTCCAGCAACATCCATAGTTTAAGACAGAAATCAAAAGCATTTTTTCCTTCGTACCGTGGGTGTCCCTGAAGGCAGCGTCAACATCCTCGGGGATGCCGGTCCAGTGCTGCATGCTGCGCGGTTGGGGCGACTCGACCCGGTTCTCACGGGGACTGAACCTCCAGTAGCTGCCGGACTTGAAGAAGTAGATGTTGTAGTTAGGGTCGTGACCCCAGCGAAGTGCAGCCTGGATGCTGGATGTGGACAATCCTAAACTCCTGATGGACTCGGGGCCCCTGATGTGCATCTCAGCGTCAAACACCCAGTAGTTATCATCTGCAGAAACCAAAAAACCCACTGAAATCCAACTTTTACTCACTTTTTCTTTTTTTCCCCCTTTTTTTTCCTTTTTACAACTGTTAGCATGCTAATGCTTTGTTAACGGTACTAAAAATAAGCTCTATATCCCTAAAGGCTGTAATAATATAGAGTTACAACTCAGTCATGAAATTTGGCAATTTTTAATCTGCATGGCGTCCAAACAACACTTTTGTGTTTGCCTCCATAGCTGCAGAGGAAGAAGTGAGATTATTTTTGACTTTATCAAATACTCACCTTGAAAGAACCAAATATTCCCTGACTTGTCCTCAAAGGCGGCGTCGATCTTGGTCGGGATCCCCTTCCAGTGTCGGGAGGCCAGCGCCGGATACCCGCTCTCCAGACGCGCTGATCCTCCAGGATCCCTGATCCTCCAAACGTAGCCCGACTTGAAGAAGAACAGCTCCCCTCGGATCATCGACACGGCGTCGAAGTCCGTCTGACAGGCGTCAGGCTGGAGGCAAAACAGAGAACGCTCTCAAAAACACCGTAAAACATTTTAACCACATTTAGTGGTGTCAGCTAGCTACTCCTTACGTCAAGTTTTAGATTTTCAACTTAAATGCGTGAGTTTGTAAACGGAAACTTTAGTAAGATGTGTTAACTTTTCGTTAATTTTGTCACATTTCTGAGAAAACAAAAGATTTTACATCCCTGAAAGAACTAAAAAATACTTAATTGATCCCAAAGGAAAAGTAAATGATGTTAATCAGCTCCTCCCAGTTGTAATCCACCCTGTTGCTACGGTTACGCGTCACAGCAAAAGAGCAAAGTATGAAATGTGTTGGCAAAATTCACTCCAGCTGCACTGCATCCAAAACAAGTAGGAATGGTTGCTGAAAAGTTTCCCCAGAAAGACGTGAATGAAAGTTTGAAAGAGTAAAAAATCTCAAAGTAAAGAAAGAAAGACAGAAAGAAAGAAAAAAAGAAAAGAGGGAAAAGGCAGGAGTGGGAAATATTTCCCAGGGTGCTCAGCGTGAGATGGTTGGAAGTGTTATATTGAACTGGTTGTTATGTGTAATTAAGGCCAACATTAATTTTGGTGCAACTGTAAATTAGCAATGATTGAGCACAATGTCTTCTCAGATTATTTATTCTGTTCAAAATAAATACTTTTGAGCAGAAATCAGTGAAATAAAACATGTTTAATAAAATGCATAATCTTTCATGTAAGTTAAATAAAGAGTTTAAATTATTTTCACTTTAGATAAGTAGTTATTTTAACTTGATACTATGAGTGAAAATAATAAAACATTCTGGGGCTCAGATTGGGTTGCTAGGTAACGGGCTGGGCTTGACTGGGGTTGCTAGGTAACGGGCAGTGCCTTCTGAATTGTCACGTTACATTCCAGCGATTTTTGAAACGGATAATTTTCCACACCCCAAAAAAATCATTAACTCTATTGCCAAAAATTGACTGGTGTGTCTTTTAATTGCTTGGCCTGTTTTCAGAAGCAGCAGAAACCCAAATGGAAACACAAAAACATGTAAAATATGAACTTTACATATTAGGTTCCGCTTAAAAACAAAGTTATCCAAGTGAATTTTAAATGAATCTGAGTTGTTTATTAATATGGCTGACTGTATGAATTAATTTGTTAACTCACATTAAGTTCGTTGGTCTCTGTTTTGGGGACCAGAGCCCTCGGAGCCGGGGTTGGCGGAGGGGGCAGGACCTGTGGTTTAGCTCCGTACAGGTACTGGATGCCTAGCCTGTCGTCTTCGCTCAGCCTCAGTGGGTAGGAGAAGGAGTAGTACGCGGACATGACGGTTTTGGGCTTACGTGAGTGCTGCAGGCCCAGGACATGCCCGAACTCATGGGCGGCGACCTGCAGAAGGTCTGTACCTGCAAGGAGGGAGGGAGAGGTTCATACAAGGTCTGAAAATAGGAGAGAGTGTTTGTTTTGACCCGGTTTGAGCAGCAGACTGCGAAGACTTTAATATCTGAGCCAACTGGGTCAAACAAGAGAACAAAAAGTCCCTTTAACTGCTGACTCACACCTGTCCTCAGTTAATCTCATGCAATGTGTCTGACATGTTTACCTTTAGACAGAGTTAGCATATACTTTAGCATATCCCACTAGAACAACTTCAATTACAGTTGCAACAAACAAGTAGGTGATAAATACTAAAAGAGATGTTTGAGACACATTACCTGGTGCAAAATAAACATCAAAAGCCTTTTTTTTTAAATAAATTGATCAGCAAACAGATGAAAAGTTGCTTCTGCACTAACATCATCCATCACAGTATGGCTGTAAGTGTTCAGCTTATTCATTAATTAAATAAACACAAACAGACAGAAACTAAAGTGATCCAGAAACTCACCCATGTAGTTCCCCAGAGTCCAGGACTCGTCGTAGTCGAAGTGAATGTCGCCCTGCCGATGCGTTTTCGGGAAGAAGGCGTGAGCTAGAATCCCACCTGGACCGTCAAACGGGAGGTTGTCTCCATGCCAGTAGCTGCAGGTGAATAAAACAAGCGTCTCCATCAGAAACAAAACCTTCCTTTTTTAAAAACAACGAAACAAAACATCTAAACTCTGTCAAAAAGTGAATAAAAATAACTTAAATGCTTTAAAATACACAACAAAGTTCAGTATACTAGCTACAGGGATGATAAAGTTGTAAAAACAAATAAAGTGAACTAAAGACAAAGATATTTCCGTATAAACAATACTGGGACGTGATGATGATTCAAAGAGGGGAAACACAGAAACGATAAAAGAATGAAAAACCCAGAGTCAGCAGATACGGATCATCCATAAAGCAGGAGTATCAGCGCAGTGGAGCCTGCTTGTCGTCTCTTGCTCTCTTATCTCCGTGTTCATCTTCACAGCTCTGCAAATCTCTTTGTGCCAGAATCTGATCCTATCTGTTTAAATGTTCTGCTAGTTTTACTGAAACGATCCTGATTTTTATCCAGGACATAAATCTGTCTCATTCTTATTAGCTGCGACATTTTTTCAACAACAAATATTGGTTGTCTCTCTTTTATTTTTGCATAATTTACTAAAGTAGAGGGATTTGTCTCCTCGTCACAAAGAGTTCAGAAATGATTTTCTGAGGAAGCACCTCAAAATCTCTGCAGCAAAGCAGCAATAATGAAAGATGCAGTTTAAAGTGACACCAGCAGGGGGAGCAGTTCTCTCCTGATGAGAGGTCACAGGGGTTAAAGCAAATGAAAACTCTGAGCTCAGAGGATTCCCTGAGCATAAGCTCATCTGAACTGGATCAAAACTAAAAAAACAAAGCTTGGTCCGTCGCTGCTGAAGCCATACGGGGATAAATTGGTGCCATAAAGTTTGCTCAAAAGAAAATAAAATTGTAACTTCACATGAGATATTTGAAACTGAAAATTAGTTTTGGAACTGGAAAAAAATTTTACTAAAAAAACAAACAAACAAAAAGATTTGAAGCAGAAATAAAAAACTGTTAAAAAAGTTAAAAACTAAATTTCAAATCTGTTTCTCAATTTCAAATTTCTCTTTCAGTTTAATTTTTATTTTATTTTTTAAATCTTTTAAGCAAACGTTATGGCTCCAATTTAGCTCCATACGCATGTCTCATGCCAATGATGTCAATGTCAGTCTTATTACAACATGACTGTTCAAACTGCAGATAATGTGAAAAATATGTGATACGGGTCTAATTTGGTTCCACATATGTGGCTCAAACAATAATATAAAACAATTATGAGAATAAACTCATATGAGAATAAAATAATATGAGAATAAAGTTGTATTATGATGAAAGTAAAGTCATATTGCCATGTAATTGATTTTACTCTCATAATAATCAGTTTTTCTCTGAATTTTGACTTTAGTCTCGGAATTCAGAATTGTTTTTTAGAATTTGGACTGTTTTTCTCAGAATTAAATTTTTTATCAGAATTCTGAATTTTTTGTAATTCTACATTTTTTTTTAAAATCAGAATTCAAAATTTTTCTCAGAATTCTCATTATTTCTGAGAATTCTATTTTCTCAGAATTTTTACTGCTTTTCTAGAAATTTTGACTTTAATCTCAGAATTCTAATTTTGTACTCACAATTCAGATTTTTTTTCAGAATTTGAAGTTTTTTTTATTTGGTTTTTAATCTCAAAATTAATGTTTTTTCCCTCAGAAATCAGACTTTTTTTTTTTGAACAATTCAGACTTTTAATTTTTTTTTTCTTAAGAATTATTTTTATTTTGGTGGCCCTAATCTTCTTCCATAATAATAATAATAATAAAAAAAAAACTCTAAGGAAATCCCTTCAAATTACACTTCAGATGAACCTAAATGTGATTTAAATTGCTGACAAACCACAACATGTCTGCCACTGGGAAGAATCCAGTTCATCCTATAGGTTAATGCCCAGTTACTGATGGTTTTGTCACTAATTGAGCTGGAGGAACCAACTCATTAATTTCCTGTCAGTTTGTTTATCCATTGACAAAAGGTCATGACCCGCCGTGGTGAAAATGTAATGACCCACAAAACTTTTTCTGTTCAGACATCAAGTCAGTGAGTTCAGGATTTATTACTTATTTTTGGAGGATTAACAAATAAAAATCTGCCTCTAGTCCAGAAAAGTTGTAGAAATTAAACACATAGAGAGATTGGATTGGTTGATTCATTTTTACAGAATAAAGCATAAAAGTTCAGGGTAGTCGGTTCCTATTTGGGTTTTCACCTGGAAAAGTCGATCCGGATGTCGGCAATCCCTCTGCGGACCTCTGTGAACGTGAGAGGTGTGACATCGCTCCAGATCTTCACCGCCTCCCGGATCACACGCCGCACCTTCTCCTCGTCCATCTGCCAGGGGAAACGTTCGATCCTGCAGGAAACAAGCAGCGCAGGAGTCAACATACAAACACAGGAAGTGAGGCGGTGGAGGCGGTGGAGGCGGTGGAGGCGATGGAGGCGGTGGAGGCGGTGGAGGCGGTGGTGGCGGTGGAGGCGGTGGAGGCGGTGGTGGCGGCGATGGCAGAGGGAGAACTGGACAAAACTCCCATCAGGACCAATACAAGCAGTAAAATTCAAGCACTTTTCAAGCATTTTCAAGGTCAGTTTTCAAACTTTTCCAGCACTTTGGAGATAAAAACAACACAAATAAACAACAAAAAAAAGACACTTTTATGACATCATTCATTATTGTTATTGATAATGACTTGTGATAATATTCTACATTTTACAGCAGCAGCAAAATTACTAAAATATAACAAAATTTTATGTTTTGAAATGTCTCTATCATTTCAAAGCAGCTGATTGTAATTTAACAAAAAATCCCCCCAATTTCAAAAATATTAACACATTAATTTTAGTCATTTTTGTACAAACAATCCCTGAAAAAATTTAGTTTTATGGCATTCACCAAATATAAGTAATTTTAGTAATTGTCATTGACCTAAAACAACAAAAAATAACTTCATTTATTTATTATTATTATTTTAGTTATTTATTTCCCAATTAGTGTGTATAAAATAATTTCACTGACAGTGGGATAAAATGTGCCTTTTTATTAAGTTTCAACTGTAAATTAAATTTTTAGTCTTTTAATCAAATATTAATCAAACATTATATTACACTTTGTTACAAAACTGTTTAGTTTAAATATCAAGCACTTTCCAAACCTTGAAGACACTTAATAGAAATTCAAGGATTTCAAGCACCGATACAAACCCTGCAAATAACACAGGTGGCTGAATACTGTAAATTTTATATTTTGTTTTTTTATAAATCAGAGTAATAAAACTTGAAAACTATTGAATTTTGAAAACACAAAAACAGAAACAAAGACTCCTGCACTAAATGAGATTTACTGAGAAGAGTTAAAATTAGTTTTTGTTTTTAAACCTGTGAGCTGCAGAGCAGGAAATTAAAGGAATATTTCGCCCTTTTGAAGCTTCTGGATTAATGTTGGAGAAGTTCGAACTTGTTCTGTTCGCATTAATTGCAGGTTTTCTGCAGCAGTGAAATAGAAGCTGGCACAATTGACCGATTGCACGAAGTGGTTCCAGCATGTAATTTTGCTCCAGGACATCAATCTGTAATTTTTCTGTTGCATGGAAACAAAAAAAGGTAAACAAACAAGACAAACGGTGTTAATTTGTTATACTTATAGGTGAAAAGTTTTGTTTCTCCTTCCAGCTCGATGTGGGTGACAGAAGCATTAGAATAATGCAGAAAATAATTAGCTTTAATATGATGTCTCAACAGGTTTTTGCATTATTTATTCATATTTCTGTTACTGAGAAATAAATTTAGGCTTGACAGGAAGCTCAAAATTATTCACACCCTTTCAGACTCAGATTTAAATGATTTTTGTCCATCGAAGAAGTTTTTCAGGAAAGGATTCATCTGCAGTTAAAGAAATACTATTTACTAATATGTATTTCTTCAATTAATAACAGGAAAAGTTGCTTTATGGAACTTTATTTCTACAAACTTGGGAAAGGAGAAACTGTCACTTGAGGAGTTTTGGGTAAAACATTTTTATAAACAAAGAAGGTTTTCCTTCTTAGATGCAGAATGTATAGATATTTTTTGACAGTTTTGGGTTAATTGCTGTTCTGTTGTTTTTCAGCAAATTGCCATTTTTAGTCTATATACTTCAATTAACAATAAATCAATTACTAAATTAATTGAGAATTAGTTGTTGCTTTTTCCTACTTCCTTGTGTTTTATTTTAGAGAATATTTTTCTGGAA
The DNA here is from genome assembly GCA_903066825.1 of Alfaro cultratus. Taxonomy (NCBI): domain Eukaryota; kingdom Metazoa; phylum Chordata; class Actinopteri; order Cyprinodontiformes; family Poeciliidae; genus Alfaro; species Alfaro cultratus. The sequence continues at coordinate 17,290 of CAEFZX010016304.1, read as the reverse complement.
ATTTTATTTGTTAAAAAGTGGCAGTCATTGTGTTATTTTCTGTTTATCATGAATTTTTTATGCATTTGGGCCTTAATTTTGAGTTGAGGTTGTGTTTCAGGGTCTAACTCCCTCTCCATAAAGCTCCATACTTTAAGATTGTGCAGCAGCCTGTGATCTCCTCTCAGTCCAGAGGAGCAGATCTTCTTTACTGCTTGTTTTAAAGCAGTAAAAACAAAAACCTCCATCCTCGACTTCATGCTTTACGCAGGAACTTCTTCCAAAAGCTCAAATTAGTGGCCGATTCTAAATAAAACTAAACACGGGAGGTAAAAAGCATGGCTTCGGTGTAAGACGCCTGCAGTAGGTGGGGTGTAGTTTGACCTGGTGGGTCGTTGCCGTGGCTACAGTTAACCACATCACTCAGGTGTCGCTTATATCGACCCGATCCAGGGGAATCTAATTAGTCTGCGGCCGGTTCTGCCTCCCCCGTGCTGCTTTCTTTCGGCGTGCCTTAATATGCTGTTATGCTAAAGAACGAGTACAATGAAAGGGACCCCGGGAGACGCAGACAGAGAGGCAGCAGCCGGCAGACGCCGACCGGCTCTCGATGGAGCCGCGGCCCCAGATGAAAGAAAAGCAGCACCTCTTTGTGGAAATCAAAAGTCCATGACTTCATCTTCAGATTGCTCTATCTGCTTTCTCATCTTTCATGGCGTTCCTGGAGTCGGTCGTGCTGTTTTTGATCCGCAGCAGCTCCTGTTTGGCTCCGTCTATCTGCTGTTTGGTCCTCAGAGAACGACCCAAATTAGGATTTTTTTTTTTCATCGAGGAAACATCTGCTGACCGCAGCTGGAAACATGCAGACATCAGAGCTGCTGCGCGTTCTGCAGGCTGCAGGTTTTACTCAGATTACACAGGTCAGAGCAATAGTTGCTGTGAAACTGCACACGTTCACTGTAATGCAAGGAAAAATGTAGCTGCTTATCCTTTGCTGCAGGGAAACCATGTAGGGCTGAAACGATTAATCAGATTAATCATGATTAATCGATTACTAAAATAATCATCAACTAATCCAGCAATCAATTAATTGTTAACAGGAGTATACAGACTCAAGAAATGCCATTTGGTGAAAGAACAACACAGTCAGAGCAGACGTTAAGCCAAAACTGGACAAAAATACATTTTCATTTACAATAAAAAAACTGTAAATACATTCTGGCTAAAACTGCCAAAGTGGCAAAGTTTTATCTTCGCCTGGTTTTAAAAAAAAAACTACACTATGGGAAAGCTGGGATGGAAAACATTTCTTTTCTTATTTTCAAAAGGATTCAGATAGTTTATTTCCATCTTTTATGGAATTTCTTATATTGTGCAAAAAGGTTTAAATGAAAAATATGCAGAATGTGCCATTTTAAAAATCTGATTAATCGATTGATCATTAGTTGCATCTCTAATCTCTGGTGGACATTTGTGTGAGGTAGACAGATCACCAACACATAGACACACAAGATAAACAACCTCACACACACACAAACACACACTGAAAGAAACTCATGAATGAATAAGGAGAAAAATTAAATCTCCATGTAAAAAGACCGCAGGCTGGAATTTGAACCCAGGAGATTCTATGGCCTACAAAACATGTTCATGACGTTTTTGCACAAAATCATTTAGATGAGATTTTGAGTAGAGTTGTTTTAGAGCCTCTGTCACTTTAAATCCACATAAGCAGCTGCTGGCCAGGCCCCCAACTCAACATTTACACTCGCACATGAGAATGACTGCAAACAGACGCACAATTATACAACCATTTATCTGTGAAAAACATTAGTAGAGCCTCCTGCCCAATCGACAAGAACGCAGCAAATGGTTTCTGAAGGATTGGTCAACAACAAAACACTTTTCCAGCAGCCATTATACAGCGCATATAGCATTAAAACCAACTAACTAAATGTGCTGCAACTCAGGTTGGGTTGCTAAGTAACGAGCTGGGCTTCACAGGGGTTGCTAGGTAACGGACAGTGCCTGCTGATTTGTGATGTTACATTCAGAAGGTTTTTGAAATGGCTCATTTCCCAGGCACCAAAAAACATAAATTTATTACCAAAAAACAGCTGGGTGTTTTTTTTTAAGTGCTTCGATTGTTTTTAGAAGCAGGAAAAACGAAAAAAAGTGAATTTTGCATGATAGGTCCCCTTTAAGAGATCTGAGCAGTAGCACAATAATGTCGGACGGATAAAGTCTGACAGAAAACAGCAGCTAAGAGCTGCTCCTGCTAGATGTGGTCCATATTTTATCCCTACTGTATGTAGATTTGTTAAAAGAACGACTGTTTAATCATCATCATACAATTTTAATTCCATACTTGTAGGTGAGATCCTTCTTGTCGAAACGTCCTCCATGCAGAACGAAGCGTCTCTGGCGGTGTCGACCTCGGTACTGCAGCTCCTTCTGGTTGGGGAAGTCCGGTACGCCACAGCGTGGCCGGTTCCATGTGTTGGAAGCGTTGGTGGACGGACTCGCCTCCTTCACTGAACCCTGCGGGTGAGGGGCCTTCCCCCTCTTCTTCAGGTCCTGGGACTTCTCAGAGGCCTGGAACGACCAAGAGGTTCGGTCCGGTTAGTTCATGGCCACACATGTCACACAGTGAGGAAGAAAGAACAGAGGTGGGCAGAGAACCCAAAAATTACACTCAAGTAAGAGTAGCTCTACTTTAACGCATTTTTACTGAAGTAAAAGTAAAAGTATCAGTCCAAGAAATTACTCGAGTCAAAAAGTCAAGTACTGAGTAACTGATCAAACTATCAATCATTTAATATTTAAAATTTACCTTATCAGATGGACCAAATATGATGTTAAGTGGATATTTTTGTATTTTAAGGATGAAAATGATAAGAATTTATATGAGTAAAAAAACAAAACAAAAAACAACAAAATCAGGCAAATATTATTTTTTTCTAAATCAGTTCCTTTCAATAATAAACCTATAAAACTTTCAACAAAAACTGCAGGTGTGTCTGAGTCTGGTGACTTTCTGGTTAAAACATGTTTGTTCTTCATTCATTGGGTAGAAAATCCAGAAATTTTACTCAAGTAAGAGTAGAAATACTTCAAAATAAAATTACTGAAGTAAAAGTAAAAAGTACAGCATAGTAAAAATACTCCTAACTGTACATTTTGTTTCAAAAAAGGTTACTAAGTAAATGTAATTGAGTAAATGTAATTACAGTAGTTACTACCCAACTCTGTCAAACAGTAAGTAAAAGTACAGCTAAACAAAAATATACTCTAGTAAAAGTAAAAGTACCTCATTAACATTGTTACTTGCTTTTAAAGAGAATTTACTCATTTAATTTATTCCTATCATTTAACGCACTGGCAGCATCTATATTTTCTTAATCAATATTTTTGACATATGCAGCCAAACAAGCGCCGCGAGTTCACAGAGTTCATCTCTTACAGAAAAAACAGCAGAAAATGTCAGAAGGAGATGAGAATGAGCAAAGTCATTAATCCATATCTGACCTACATTCAGCCTAACGGCAGCCTGACCTCCCGGCCGGGTCACTGAGCCACGTAGCTTGGCCCCACTGAAGGTCCCAGAGTGACCCATTACCCTCGTCCTGATTCAGAGGAAATGACTCTGCTCATTTCCACACAAGCTAATTACAGATCAGACCCATCCCATCGGCACCTCGCTCCAGAACCTCTTGAGAAAAAAACCCCCACGATGTGCAGAAAACTGCAGGGAGTTTTTGTCCTATCGCAAAATTACGTGCATTTCCTTTTCCGCTGCTGCTCCGAACTACATGTGGGAAAAGACGCTATCATTTCATTGTGCTGAGATGAAACTAATTACCTCTGTCAGTGGATCCTCTCAGTCTGCGGCTCTCTTACATAAGCTCTCGTTCAAACAATGATCTGACTCCAGCTTTTGTTCTCATCATGATTTTTCTGCAGATTGACAAATTTCTGACATGCTGCAACATGCATGACTTCAGTCAGCTTCAAGAAAAATACGTAAAAGTTAAAGTTTCTCAGTACCTGGCTGCAGAGTTAGGCAGTAACTAGTTACATTTATCTGAAGAACTTATTTGGAAAATGTAGGAGTATTTTTACTACACTGTACTTTTTACTTGTACTTCAGTAACTTTATTTTGAAATATTTCTTCTCGATTAAAATTACTGGATTTTCTACCCACTGAATGAAAAATAAACCAGTTTTAACCAAAAACTCACCAGACACAGACGCACACCTGCAGTTTTTGTTAAAGTTTCATAAGTTTGTCACTGAAAGAAACTGATTTGGAAAAAAAAAAAGATTTTGCCTAATTTTGTTATTTTTTGTTCCTTTTATAAATTATCATCATTTTGGTCCTTAAAATACCAAAAAATTACACTTAACTTTATATTTTTGTCTGTCTGATGAGGTACAATGTAAATGACCTTTTTACTCTAATTCTTTGGGCAGATACTTTTTACTTTTACTTGAGTAAAAATATGTTTCAATAGCGCTACTCTTACTTCAGTACATTTATGGCTACGCTACCAGGCTGCAGGATTTTACCTTTTATCAATAAAGGATGGATAAAACATCTTGAGATTTAGTATTTCAGGGTTTTGTTGCAGACTTTGAGGCCTCTGCTGTGCTCCCAAGTGGTCATCTAAATGTGCGCGATTGCATCCATTCAGTCTTTGTTTTCTGCCTGTGTGATATGATGTCACGGGGGTAACAGGTCCAGGAAGGAAACCCAGGCGCCCTCTCTACCTCAGCAGCAGTCTCATCGATCCCACCAGGTTCCCAGGACAGGAATTGTCTCCTCCCACTGGGACATGTTTGGAAATCCATCAAAGAAGAAACCCAGAAGACCGGACTCGTCTTATCTGTCTTGTTTTGATTCTATGTGAATTACCTGGTGTCTGCACACCAGATAGTCCTGCAGACTCGGTTTGATTGGAAACCAGAATTACAACATTTGTTACATTTTCAGCTGCTGCAGTTCGATTTCACACTGCAGTGTCAAACAAACCAAACCGATTGAAAAACCTGTTCCCCTCCTTTCCTCCGGGGGCGCTGCACCAAGAACCACTATAGGAAGTGACATGAAAACCTCTGAAGGAGACAGCTTCCTTCTTTACAAAATGTGAACAAAAATGGACTAACGTCAGAGTTTAACGGTTGGAGGATTTCTAAAAACCACAAGCCATTACTCCCTGCAGTGGATGTGTGTCAAACTAAAGGCCCGGGGACTAAATCTGGCCCCCACAGCTTTTATTGTGGTCTTCTAGACTCTAGATGACAAATTATATCAATCAGTCCCTCCCGTTTTTTATGATCACAGCTAAACAGATCTCTGTTTTTGTTGAATTGTGAGTTTATTGCAAATTTTCTCCAAAAAAGGTCATAAACTTTGGGTTTATGTGATGCTAACTCCCACCTGAAGGTGGCGGTACTTCCTACTTTACAACACTGTTGCCTCAGCCTTTCTTGATTTCAAACTATAGTCTATGATCGATATGGCGACTAGCAAAAATCACATTTACCATCATTCATATGTACAAATGTTGTAAATTCCCTTGAAAATATTACTAAATTAACGCCACAAAATTTTAGATTTTGATTGCAAAAATCACAACAGCAATTAAAAAATCCTGAAGTACTGATGTGAGAAGATGTTCAACTTTATTTTTAAGATGTACACACAAGTTTGTTTTGGTTGTATTTACCCAGAATGCCCTGCGGTATAGTCCTCTTTCTGCTTTTGTAAGAAATAAGTTAATATGCCAGTTCTTTTCAAATTTTTAAGAAATTATTGTCTTAAAACAAGCTCCCATATCTTACTGAAAAGTTAGTTTAGTCTTATTTCAAGTGTACAATTATATTTGCAGTAGAAACTGGACCAAAAATCCTTGGTAAGATTTTGTGTTTCTGCACTGCAGGCAGAATAAAAACAACATGAGGCTCGATCAGCAAACAGAGACCAGGTGAGTCTGATAAGAGAGAGAACAACAAGGACGCTAAATAAAAGCAGAACATGTGGAAAAAGCGAAACTTTGCTCAAACACGGTGCAGCGGAGAAACGCACATGTTTGAGATTACCTGAGACAAAATGAAAACCTCTAGCAGGAATCCAGAGTATGACAGCTTCGCTCTGTAAGATGAGACGTTATTTAGAAGAGATGTTTCACTCTGCTGACCTTTGATCTCGGTTAGACAGTCTGAGGAAGAAATGTAAATATCTGCATTATTCCACCTACATTCAGGCTAAATCCATGCAGTATGTATAGGAACCCTCATACACTGCAAAAACACAAAATCTTACCAAGTATTTTTTGTCCAATTTCCAGAGCAAATATCTTAGTACATTTAAATAAGACAGAACTAAAGTGCAAGTAACCTGTCAGCAAAATGCAGGAGCTTGTTTTAAATGTTTTTTGCACAAAATAATTTTTATAGAATGACGTTTTAGTCTGGTCAGTTCAGAATGAGCTGTTTTATTTAAATCCAAATCAGCTGCTTATGGCCACGCCCCTCAGCTCAACGCTTAAAATACCTGCAAACAGATGCGCAATTATACAGTCGCACATCTTTGAAAAGCAGAAGTGGAGCCTCCTACACAACCAACAAAGAATGCAGCAAATGGTTTCTGGATGCTAAGTCAACAACAAAACACTTGTCCTTTCCAGCAGCCATTGTACAGCGGTAAAACCAGCTGATCAAACATGCTGGAGCTCAGTTTGGGTTGCTAGGTAACGGGCTGGGCTTGGCTGAGGTTGCTAGGTAACGGGCAGTGCTTGCTGATTTGTGACACTATATTGCGGGAGGTTTTTGAAACAGCTCATTTTCTAGCCATAAAAAAAACATTAACTGTCAACTTAACTCAACTTAATGCCAAAAACTGGCAGTAAGTTAAAAAAATGGAGGTACAAAAACATTAAAAAATGTGAATTTTGCATATTAAATCCCATTTAAGTAAATAATTCCTTCCTGGTTTCACTGGCAGATTATTAAATTTCTAACAGGACATTTTTCCAATAAGTGAAATAATTTGCAAATGGAACCAGTTCTTATTCATCAGTACTAATGAATTATTAACTTAAAACAAGCTTCTATTTCTTGCTGAAAAGTTACCTGTAAGTTAGTTTGGTCTTATTTCAACTGCACTGAGGTATTTGCATTAGATACTGGACCAAAAATACCTGTTAAGATCCTGTGTTTTGCAGTGTAGATGAGCTGCTCCACAGTGCAGGAGCTCAGTCCATCATGTCGCTGATGGTTATGGGGAACAAAACTCAGCGGGATTCATGGAATGTGCTCCAGATTGCAGAAACGGAGTGACTGATGGCTCTAAATCCCAGAAAAAACAACAACACACACCTCAGCCAACCCCCCACCTTTCTCCAGCTCCTTTGTTTCACTCTGCTTAAAGCAGATTTCAGCTGCTTATTCCACTGCACAAAGCACTTATTCATGTCGGAGGGGATGTTTATGTTCCCGTCCGTGCGGCTCGCTCTAAAAGCCTCGTTGGAGTTACTATGAGCGAAACAAAATGAGTTGCAGCTTCTAAACAGAAAAGGTTTCCACGCACCCCCCTGAAAAGCTGCTTCTGGTTTGTTTTTGAGCTGGAAGAAATGTGAAAGACCAGTGTGATATGAAGTGCCATCTGGCTTCCAGGAACAGATTCTGATAACATGCATGCAGAAGAACAACAGAAAGCCTTATCATGGTGTGAAGCAGTTCTGAAAGCCTTCAATCTAAAGGCTTGCGGGATGAAAAACAGCATGGGGTTTGGTTAGAAGATGTTGATCCAGCTTCACTAGGAGGGTACACATAATCCAACAGCTTCAACTTTATCTAAAGTGAGTCAACATAGTGCTGAAATGTGCTGGAAAAGCTGAAACATCATCATTTGTTCTGTGTTTTACTTATTATAATATGAAATACTCCCAAAAAACATGATTTAGAAAATTCAACATGTGATGCATTTCCACATATTCATCCTTTACTTCACACCGAACTGCATGGTTCCAGTTAAAGTCTCAGAGAGTTTCGCAAACGCCACATGTTTATGTTTGTGATGGTACGACAGTAAATGATTATTTTGCATTCCTTTGAGATCAATCTCTATAATTTTCTAGGAAGAAAGCATGGAAATTTCTGACTTTAAAACTAGAAGGTATCTGTCCAAAAACCTAGAAATTTTGAGATTAAACTCAAAAATTTTCTCAGAAAAAGTGGAAATTTCAGAGTTTGAAAATTTGAAAATGTGTGCCAAAAAACTCAAAAATAAATTTTAAAAACTCTACATTTTCAAGTTTGAAAAGTCGAATATCTCCGTTAAAAAATCAGAAATTTTGAAATTTGTTTGAGAAATTTTCTAGAAAGAAAAGTGGAAATTTCCGAGTTTGAAAAGTAGAAAATTTTTGGCTTTTTGTTTTTTGGCAGAACTTAATCAATAAATATATTGAGTTTATTTTTATAGCACATTTCACATAAAAAAACCCCCCATAAACACATCATGCAGTCAATGATGACTTCATGATGTCATCATTGACTTCATGATGTCAATGATGTTCACAGGTTTTCTCAGCTGTGAAAACCTGTCACAGACGTTGCATTTTGAAAATATCATCCTTAAAATCATCAATCACAAACATCTCACTTTTGTTATTGTTCAAAGCAACTTTTCATTTTTCTATATCTACAATGACGCCGCTGAACCTTCATCAATGCCACAGTAAAATCAATCTGTTTCCCATTGTGTAATTAGTTCATTGAATTCAATATTAAAAACAAATCAATATGTTAGTTTTGTTCCAATGTTTCAACGATACTAAAAGATTTTTCCTGGTGTCACTGAAACGTTTCGGAGGTCTCTGTCAAGGAAGGAGGTTTGAACTTTGAGTCACCGGGTCGCGGGGCGACCTCCATCCTGAAGGCCCGTGTTCCTGCCTGACGTCGCCTGATCCCAATCAGAGCGCCGGGGTGGCTGCGTGTCGGCTTTCATGCTCGTAAACCTCTGGCTAATTCTAACGGCTGGGTGCGCCGTGGGGGAGGCGGCGTCGTTTCAAAGAGAGGGATGGAAAAAACGTGGCTAACGAGGCTGAACCCCCCTGACTGGGTGTCAAATGGATCGGTTGACCTGTCTGACCCCCCAAAAACCAGAGAAATAAACGACGCTCAATCCCTGTCAAAGTTCAAGGTTAAAGCCCAAAACAAGAGGATTATCCGGATCCAAATGTTCTCCATGTGCTCGACTTTTATGGACTTGAACTTTTGGTATTTTTAGCAAATAAAGCAACTTGAAAAAGTTTTATCCTCCTTAAAGATTAAGTTTTTTCTCACTTTCATGTTTCTGGACATCAAATGATCATAACTGCACTACAAAAACACAAAATCTTACCAGGCATTTTTGGTCTAGTTGGCAGTGAAAATATCTTAGTTCATTTGAAATAAGACAAAATGAACGTACAAATAGCTTTTCATAAAGTTTTAAGTCAACAATTCCTTAATATTGATGAAAAAGTTGTAGTTTTACTTGAGGAATTTTCATTGATAACATGGGAAAAATATTTTGTTCTAAATTAAATAATCAGTCAGTGGAACAAAAGACAAAAGAGAAATCCTTCAAACTCTAAAGCTACTCCAGTTTTATATCTTTGCTTTTTCTGCATTAAATATTCCACAGATTTCTTCTTCTTCCCCCCAGTCAGCCATGTTTGTTTACTGTGCACTGATGTTTGGTTTTTAGAGGTTTTGCGAGATTTCCTGTCTGACATCTGAATGTTGGTGAATAAAATCTGTCTCAACACCATAAACTGCACAACCAAACCTGTTGTACTTCAGACTTTTTTTTTTATCTTCGTGTGTTTGATCTCTCAGGTTTTGAAAATGAATGGAGTTTTCTGCAGTCCTTACATTTAAAATGTAAAATTGAAATAAATTGACAGATACCAAACTGTGTGTACGCCACTCACCAGTGGGTATTTAGTTGTGTTTCCATTGCAAATGTGTGAAAACTTTGTTGATATTCTGCTAATGTTGGAAATACATAATTTTGCTAAATAAAATGAGTTTGTTGCATGATAAATTATTAAAAAAAATAAGCCGCGACATCGTCATCCAAAAAACTTCTTTGTCGTTTCAGGCAGTAGTAACATCCGGTTGGTGATCACGCGACTCGAGTGATGAGAAAAAAAAAGTGTTTCCACTGCAGTTTTATGAAATACACAGATTTTGATTCAGCCCAAAAATACGACAGATTATTACCGCCTTTGTTGAACCAGAAGAAAGAGAAAATTTCTGCCAAAAAACTGAAAACTTTTGAGACTAATCTCTGATTTTTTCTAAAAATAAGGCCATTTCTGAATTTGAAAAGTCATAAATTTGCTAGAAAAAACTCAGAAATTTTGAGGTTGCTTTACTAGATTTACTCAAAAAAACAAGGACATTTTCTGAGTTCCAAAAGTGAAAAGTCTTCATTTTTTCTAGAAAATATCTTAATTTTTTTGCCGAAAGTTTATCTGCAATGGTCCTAATTCACCATTGAAGAAAAACCACCTCAATCCAGTGCAAACTTACATTTATTGAAAATTTAAGTTTTTTTCAAAATGGGCACATAAGGAAATTTATTTTTGTAAGTCCAATTTGCATAATTATGTGGTCAATGGAAACGCAACTCATTACTTTATAAATTAATGCAAGAAAACAATTTTATTTTCTGTTTTGTGTCTCCTTGCTGCTTTTAATTATCCAGCTTTTGACAGATTTATGCACAAAGCTGAGATGAAAAAGAAACCACATTGACGACTCAGCAGATGACACAAGTTTTTACGACCTTCCTGTGACAGATAACAACTCTCCTGTAAAGAGACTATTAAAAACACACACTCTCATCACACAGTTACTCATCACTTTCTGCTGAGAGGGCAAAACGTCAGACGCAAAACATCGATTAAACAAGAAGGTCCCGAAGAAGCGGGTGGGGGAGGGGCGGGATTACAAGTATGAACACATCGAGTTTCTGGTTACAGTGATGACAGGATCTGCACAGTGCTTTAGAGGATCTGACAGCGGTATTCAGACTGCACACAGAAACATGTTGGTGCACGGTGGGCGCATCTGCAGAGCGTCTCCAGTCAATCACCCCCTGCCGCCGCTCCGTGGGGGGGTAAACCAACACCGCCCTCTGAGAGGGGGGAAACCCAATGGGGTCCACTTGAAACCAGAATCACACCGCTGCAAAATGTTAACACACTTTTCCTCTCAAGCAGAAGACATCAGTAACCAGCTGTATTTAAAACACACTCAAAATGCAGCTGGACAAATTATTCTCAAGTTACGTAATATATAAATTCAGCAGAGGTTGGCAGAGGACCCAAAGGTTATACTCGCATAAGAGTAGCACTACTTCAACATATTTTTATTCAAGTAAGAGCAAAATGTAGCCATCCAAGAAATTACACAAGAGTAAAAAGTATTTGGTAAAAAGTCTAAGACTGTAACTGATCAAATTATCATCAGATGGACCAGAATATAAAGTTAAATGGAAGTTTTGGTATTTTAAGGAACAAAAAGTTCACTGATCAAATTCTTTTGCTTGTTGTAAAACAAACAAAAAAACATATTCTGACTAATCGCGAAATTTAAATAAGAATCCTGAGAAATTCTGAGAATTCTGAAAAATATCAGAATTCTTGCTTCAATATCTGAATTCTGAGACTTTTTCAAAATTCCCAGAATTCTGAAAAAGTCTCAGAATTTTTACTTTAATCTCAGAATTCAGACTTTTTTCAGATTTCTGACATTGCTAAGTGAGATTAAACTTAGAATTCAGAGATTAAAATCAGATTTTTCCCCCACTGGCCCTAATCCTTTTCCATAGATCCAAACATCATTTAATATTTAAAATTACAGCATCAGACGGAACAAAATATACAGTTATGTGGAAATTGTGGTTGTTTAATGACCAAAATGAACATAATTACTATAAAATATCATAATTATAAAATTACAAAATAGGGAAAAAGTGAAATTTTATCAAATCAATTTCTTTCAATGTGAAACTTTACTAAAAATGTAATTTGTGTCTCTGGTAATTTATACATTATATTCGTTCTTCATTAAGTGAAGTTACTCACAGCGGGTAGAAAATCCAGAAATGTAAAAAGCAAGAGTAGCGATACTTCATAATAAAATTACTGAAGTGAAAGTACAAAGAACAACACAGCAAAAGTATTTTTTCTCAAAAAGTTACTCAAGTAAATGTAACTAGTTACTACCCAACTCTAGTAACTAGTTACTTGTTCAAAACCGTTAGACGTACCAAGTATTGACTCAGATGAGTTGAACAGATTTATATTTGTAAAAATGTTGAAAACCATGTTTTGTTTTTCTTCCACTTCACAATTGTGCATCACTCAAATCCTTGTTATAAAATAGTGGAAATGACTTGCAGCTGTTTTAATTCCCCTCATGTTAGACTGAAGCATAAGGAAGCATTAAGGAGAAGCAACGATGCCGGATTAATTGTCCCTTAGTAGCATTTTGTTTCTGCACTGGAATGGAAATGCACACAACAATCAGCCTGAGGGAGAGAAAAGAGTCCAGGTAAACCCTTCAACTCCAAGCCTCTGTTCATTATGAGTTATTTTCTCATTTTCTTGAAATGAATGTATTTAATTTATGATTTTTAATTTTTAACCTGCCGCCATGAGCAGTAATATCTGTGGCTCCTAAAAGGCAGACATAATAAAAACAAATTAAAATCTGCAAGATAAATGTTCTTGCAGAGGTCAGCAACTTTTGGTTTTTCGTACTTTTTGTCAGATTTATTACTTTTTAAAGTCTAATTGCTGTCGGTTGATGGATAAGCGAAATAAATGAGTAAATATCTCAATTTACGTCGCTCATTTTAGCGCAAAATAACTCCAGAATTTGTTCTGACAGTTGCAGGAATTCGTTACAAGCCCTGGCACTTGAAAGCAACACATTCGCTCGACATGTGTTTTGGATAACTTCAGTAGGAAATCTGTGAGTGCAGCAGATGTAGAGAGGAAAAGGTTGAAGGAAATTAGAGGCGCCGCAAAGGAAATTAAAAAAAGGCAAAATAATTCACACAGCGATGAGATTGCTGGCATAACCTGAGGCCGTGTTCGTTATTATATCTGTTTGTTGCAGGAAAACAAAAAGAGCCGGGAGTTCTGTCTTTTCATTAACATCTGAACATCTCGACCCGATACCTGCAGATCCAAACGATAGGAAGCGACTCAGTGAGTGTTTACATCCGCAGACAGATAAGGTTTCATTTCTTTAGGCTGTGCTCTATTTTAAAGACCAGAGACAAAAGAATCTGCTTACTGTACAAGAGGATTTAGATACGAAAGGGTGCTGCAAGAGTTCCTAATCAACAAATACCTCGTTATCTTTAGATGTATTATGAAAATCAGAAACATCTGTTCTTATATTTCCTGGAAAGCCTCTGAAATCTGCTCTTTGTCTCCCTGCAGGATGACTTTGTGATGGTTTCACTCATTAATGTGAACGAAGCCTCAGGGAAGCGCGGGTTACCCTTAAAATCACACAGCCTGGCTTTTAATCACACCTTTTTGTTATTGGGCTGCTATTTAAGCTTGGCAGCAGAACAGATGAAAGTGAAAAACATGAAACAAAAGGTCAAAGTTCAGGTGAGGATGCCAGTTATTTTTATAGGGGGATAAAACTCAGGTGCAATGCCAGATATAAACAGGAACCTGCAGGTTTGCAGCACCTGCGGCTTTTAAATGTGAGAACATTTAGCAAGAACTCAGTTCTTGAAAAACAAAAAATCTAAAAATAAAACTTCAACTACCACAACTTCTGCACCTTTAATGGCTCTTATTGTGATTTCTGGGAAAATTGATGAATGGTTTTACTATTTCTAAATAAAAATCTGAAAATTGGGGCAAATCCATAACAGTATATTACCAGCAAAATTGAAAAAATGATTTATTAAAAGAGACAGCATTTATAATTTGAGAGGATTAGAGATTTTTTTTAATATAAAAGTTATATTTAGTTATAAAGCTAAAGAGAGAAGATCTATTTTAAAATATTATTTTCTCTCAATGTATAATGAACTATATTAATTCAGTAGAGTTGTATCATTGCAAAGATATATACACACACATTTCCTGTTTTGTGTTTAAAGATGATTGGTTGATGATTTTTTTCTTCAAATTACTAATTTTCATTCAAAACTTTTATGTTAACAGATGACATGCTCATTTTAAACTGTAAATGAATGAAATAAACAAATAAAGATTCAGCTGTCTTCACTCTTTTACTCCTTATAAATCCGTTGCCACCAACCTCCTTCAGAAGTGGCAGAAAACTAACAAAACACGACACCCTGAACGCACCACAAACATCATAAAACACATCATTTGGCCTGAAATCTGGGAGTATTTCAGGACAAAATACTGAAATACTGCAGTATTTCAGTATTCTCGATTCTTGATCTACTCAGATCAACTCAGATCTGAACTTTCAGAGTCACATAGACACATTTATAAAGTCAGTCTTCTATCACCTGAAGAGCATTTATTAAAGGACTAATGACCCAGTAAGATCTAGAGAAACTCATTCCTGTGTTTATTTTAAGTTGCATTGTTTACTGCAACAGTGTCTTCATGGTTCTACCTCATAAATTCAGACAGCTGAGGTTCTTTACTCCCATTAATCATTGATCAACATTTTTGATGAGGATTTGTTTGATGATTTTGATGCGACAAAATGTAATGTTTACTCATAATTAGTAACTGCATGATGTTTTCATGATGTAAAGCACTTTGAACTAAATGCATTGTTGCTGAAATGGGCCAAACAAATGAGTTTGACTTGAGCATAGTGTGATTAGAATGGCCTAGTCAAAGTCCAGACTCCTTGGTTTCCATTCAATCCGAGTCAAAGAAAAGTGGGTAAAAAAAAAAAAAGAGCTTAAAGATGTAAAGCAAAACTGGTAGGAATATACTATGGGCTTGTAGTCAATTATGGGTGCAAATGCATGCCACACTTTTCAGATTTTTACCTGAAATAACTTTAAATCATCACTTTCCTTCCAAATTACAATCACTTTCCAAATTGTGCTGGTCTATCACTTTTTAAAATACTTTAAAATGTGTGTTTGTCATGTGACAAACCGTGGAAAAGTTTCAAAAGATGCGCCGCTGCTGCGTACGTCAGTGAGAGAGAGCAAACCTTTCTGCCGAGGATAACGACCGATATCAATCCTCACGGCCGAGTTTAAACGGAGGAAATCGAATCAAAGCGCATGAAGTGACAGAGTTCAGTGCTATGAGCCTGACAGGCATCAAAAGAACCAGATGCACTAAACTGTCGGCACAGAGCCAGAAATGCACACAAGGATTGTGTTCTCCAGATTTATAAGCCATGTGTACATGAAAATGTCGGCCATAAACCTCCTCCATGCACAAACCAAACCTCCATCCCACAACTGAGAATTACTTCTTTGTACTGTTTGAATCATTCGGTTAGATTTGATGCTTTTTTTGTTGCAACCAGTTCGATTTGAGTAAAAGTAAGAGCAGTAAATTCTTACTCTTTATTTATGTGAGATGTAAATAAAGATATTTACTAGTCTTAACCTCTCAACAGAGCCTCATTTTGAAACAATTGGACTATCCCTTTAGCAAACTAAAAACATTCCTCAGAAAATGATCCTGTGTTTGACTGAAACAGAGCGAAAAAGAAGCCAAAGACTAAAGAAAATCTTTCAGAAAATGATTGTTTAAAGGGGACCTACTATACAAATTTGTGCATTTTTGTACTTCCATTTGGGTCTCAACTGCTTCTAAAAACAGACCAAGTGCTTATAAAAAACCACCCAGCCGTGATTTGACAATAAGTTAATGCTTGTTGGTGTCTGAAAAACAAAACATTTCAAAAGCCCCTGGGTGTTCAGTCACAATCAGCTGGGTAGCACTGTGCCGTTACCTAGCAACCCAAGCTCAGCTCCAGCATGTTTGGCCAGCTGGTTTAACCGCTGTATAATGGCTGCTGGAACAGACAAGTGTTTTTTTGTTGACTTACCATCCAGATTCTTTGTTTTTTTGTGCAGGAGGCTCAACTTCTGCTTTTCAAATACATACAGTTGTATAATTGCACATCTGTTTGCAGTCATTTTTACAAGCGAGTTTAAACGTTGAGTTGAGGGACGTGGCCAGCAGCAGCCTATATGGATTTAAAGAGGCAGAAGTCCTAAAGAAGCTCAAAATAAGCAGAATTGACTCAAAATCTCATTATATGAAAATGATTTTGTGCAATAAGATGTAATGAAAATGTTTTGACCTATTCTAACAAAGGAAGCGTACTAGGTCACCTTTAATACTAAATCAAATTACGTTTGCTTGGAAAGAAATTCTAAGGAATGACTGAATAGCAATGCAATAAGAAAAGACCTTAAAACTACAAAGAAAAAAGAGAATTTCACTGAATTTGTATATTTCCTTCTATTTCTTTTTAAAAAAATCTGATTTTAGAGTAGAATATACTGAAAACCAGACATCTATTCTCCAGATCAGTAAATGTGTGACTGATTTCATTCAGGCTGCAGAGACTCCCGAACCCTCTGGTTCCAGAATGGACCTCTAGCAGCGATCGGCACCCACACGTTGATTTTTCATTCGCCACTCACAACCCGGCGCAGCTGTGACCTAGATCCACTCGGCGGGAGCGCGGGGCGGCTCCGACGTCACCTCTGCTCTCACGGTGGCTCCACCAATCACCCCGCGCGGTGCCATTAACACGACGGGACAAAGCGCGCAGGGAAAACCACGGGAATCGGGCTTTATTGACAGAAGGAGAATCCAAACAGCTCGCTGTTACAGCCAGCCCCTCTGCGGCAGAGAAAACAGAATCCCACTGCCCTGAATGCCGAGGACTCCCAGGCCTGTCCGGGCCTGTGCACTCAAACGTTAAAGACACAACCAGCAGATTAGGCCTTTCTGGGTAAAAGTGACAAGACTAAACAAAGTCGTCACAGGCGCAACATAATGTTCAGATTCAAGGATTTGAAAGTTCCTCCATTAAGATGGGATAAAACTGCAGAAACAGCAAATACCAAAGTGCAGAAGAAGAGTTAATATTTATAAATAAAGCTTTTATCTCATCCATCCATCCATCCATCCGTCTTATCATCCATCCATCCATCCATCCATCCATCCAGTTTTATCATCCATCCATCCATCCATCCATCCATCCATCCAATCATCCATCCATCCATCCATCCATCCATCCATCCATCCATCC
>CAEFZX010016303.1:0-38872 GCA_903066825.1 Alfaro cultratus | reverse complement strand
TATATAACTTTTTCAGTGATATGAAAACCTGAATTTCCTACAAAACGTTTAAGCCCAGAAGTTGTGATAAATTATTTCTCACCTTAAAATAATTGAAAAGTTTGACTTGTGGCTGTCGATAATAAACTTATTACTGTCTCGATTTAAACTTGAATAATTTCTGCTGCCAAATACTGATTCATATATAATCAAAAAATTCAGTAAATCTATTTACAGTAATTTAATTTTTATAAACAACTTCTGCTATGTATAACGCTGCAGCCATCATAGAGGAAGATTTAATTATTGGTTGAATTTAAGTCATTTTGTAAGTATATTTACAGTTAAACCAACATGTCTGCTTTAGAATATGGATTCAATTCAACCTGAATGAAATGTTTCCTAAATGTTACTCAAATTGTATTGTTTCATTTGTAAGTTTAAGATATTTGAATAAAAATCTGATAAAATAAATGAATAAATTTCAGTTGTCAGGATTTTTGCAGCTTCTGCTCAAAGTGATTATAAAGTTTGATTTGGGTCTAAAATAATCTGATAACTTTTCTTCAAATAATAAACTTATTTATGTCTGGATTTAAATCTGAATCATTTCTGCTGCAAAATAATGACCGTATCTACACATAAAAATAAATAAAAACATTAATTTAAATGTTTTGTCTTATGGATGAAGCTGCAGCCTTAATGGTGGAATAACAAAATAAAAAGTTTAAAAACAGAAAGAACCACTTTAAAGCTGCATGTGTTCTTATGATTTAATTATTTGATGTTATAATTTTACATTTGATGATAAAAATGTAATCTTCTCTGCTTTCTCCTGATAGTTTGGCCGCTAGTGGGCGCTGTTGGCTTTCAAATGAACTTGACTCGGATGAACCGGCTGCACGCGCTCGGTTCGGATGAGGAGTTCGGTTCTTTGGGAATCCAGCAGGAATCCAGAGTTTGGAAAATGAAAATAACCCGGATGTGTTCTGCTTTCCTCACCTGTGCAGGTATTACACTTGACTTCCTTCCTTCCATCTGTCTTTCTCTTTATCTCTCTTTTTAATATTTATTATTATTATTGTTATTATTGATTAAAACAATTGTTTGGCGACGTGTCGCGTCATTCAAATGGTTTACAGTGTCACTCACCAGACATTATCAGGGCTCGGCTGTAATTTCTCACCCCGCCGAACCAGTTGCCGCCTCTGATTGACGGATCCGCTTCTTTTTAACTTCCACCAATCAGCGGCGGCGGTGGGCGGGGCCTGGTCGGGAGCAGCTCCGCCAAATATTCCCAGTCTGCGTCTCTCTCAGTTACTTCCCAGCCCGGCTTGAGAGCAGCAGCCGATCAGGCGACATCCTCCCTGCGTGCGGGTCGCTGTGCGGTGCGTTGCGGTGCGGGAGGACGGATCTGCGGGACTCTAATTCTCCGCCTGCGTGCTCTGCTTTCTTTCCTTTCTGTCCTTCTTTCCTCACTTTGGGAGTTTTATTTTCTTTCTTTTCGGACCTGTTTAGAATGAGAACCTCCATCCCAGCTCCTTTGGTTTCTCTCATCCACACATCCGCTCATTTTGTTCATTTCGACCATCCGACCTCATTGTTCCATTTTTGTGCTGCTGTCACCCACAGTTTGTCGCCCTCCACCTCCACCTCCAGCTCCAGCTGAACGCGGAATACCTCAGCCTGCTGCTGTTGGATGTTGGCTCTTTTTACGCAGAGGGATTTCTATTTTCTCTGAAGGATGATGGATCTCTAACGCGCTGCGTCCTGAATGAACCAACCGTGCGCTCTTCTTTTTTCTCTGTTTTTTTTTTCTTTTTTTTCTTTTTTTTTTTTTTTCGTGGAGATGCTCTGATCGGAGCTTGTTGGGTCCGAATGCGCTGGATCGGGATATAATCTGAAGATCTTTTTGTTTTTCTGTTGTTGTTATTTTGTTTTCTGCGTGGACACACACGGCTGTTCCCCCTCTGAGACGGAGTGTGCACCGCATCCATCCGGAGGCGCGCGGCTCACCATGGGGGACTCGATGTGGAGATATTATTTTGGAGTTTTCTTCCTCGCCTTCGAACTGGACTTGTGTCGGCCGCTCATTCTGGAGTCCATCTACTGGAACACGACCAACACCAAGTAAGTGCAGCGAAATGCGCGCTCATCTTTGCGCAAAGAATAATTTTTAAAAAATTAACTGCAACATTTATTGCCGATTTTTTCCCTCTTTCTCAACCAGATTCGACATTTAATTTATTTTTTATTTCTTTTTTAAAAAAATAAACGCGCTCCTCTAAAGCTTTTCACTAAAATAGTGCATTCTGGTTGAATACATCTACAATCCCGACCGTCGGTGTGGGAATATTTACGCGCAGAGAGCGGAGACGGAGCTCGATTTGCGGAGAAATGACGCACACTTTGCGCTGCGCACTGCAGGGTGAATACGTCAAATGTCGCCGCCAGAAATATCAAAAATACATACAATTTATTAAAAATAATTCCAACTTTAGGAATGTGAATGTATTGTGTTGGAGCGTGAAGAGAACGGAGCACGTTTCTGAGTGTTAGTTGAGCTCCAGCAGGCCTCTGTGAGTGTGTGTGTGTGTGTGTGTGTGTGTTGTGTGTGTGTGTCGAAATGTTTTCTCTGAACAATAAGGCGGATTTCAGAGTAATTTCTGCTGGAAATGTGGCCGCAGAGATAAAGCTCTAAACAGGCCGCTGCGCTAAGTCCCGACTCTGTGCGTAAAAGTTCAACTTGGACTCTTTTTCTGCGTAACTTCAGGAACAAATCCGGTGTTTTCTCCCCCCTGCCGTCAGAAATAAACGCTTTAAGTCCTCTAGTGATGCCAGAAGAGGTTTCTTTCTTGTCTTTTTCTGTTTTTGCTGCTGTGTGCCGCTGCTCTCTGCCGGCGGGGGCGGAGTGGGTCCCGTCTTTGTGTCCGTTTAGTCACGGCCAAAACTCCAAACTGCGCCTCCCTGACGGCGAGATGGACTCAGTGGCGCAAAGTGACGCGCATTTTAAGCTGCAGATTGCAGCTTGTAAAGTCACAAACCTTTACGAAGGTTTGTGACTGAACCCGGATTGGTGCTAAACTGAGCTGAAAACTGCGAGTTTTCTCTCAGCACACTGTGTTTTTATGATTAAAATGTGAACCAGTGAGTTTAATTTCTATTCAAACTCACTCATTTACAAAACCAGACTCTTTTCAGACGAATTAAATAAAATTACACAGCAAATTTGCCGAATTGAACTCTTCTGGAGTTATTTTAACACTTAAAAATGTGAAAACGACTCAGTTTTTTGCTAAAATAACTGATATAGGTCAGTTATCTGAAAATTGACTCAATTGAACTTCAGCTTTGCATGTCAAACTGCCTGGTTGTTTGAAATGAGTAGAAAAGATCAATATATGATACAGAAACAGCAAAAATAACCATTTTAACGCCATAACTGGCAGATTTTTATGAGCTTTAATAGTCTGGATGGTTGATCTAGATTTTAGGGAGGAACATGAGAGGCTAGGAAAGAGGAAAATTATCAAAAAATGATCAAATAGTGAAAGACGAAGCCTTTATAACCAAACCTGGAGCTGCAGATCAGCTCTAACTTAAGGAAATCAACTGGAACCGTGATAATGTGTCCACCGTTGGAGCGTGTGGAGGCCTCAGGGTGGGAGTTTCTGGACGAGGAGCTCAGAAGTTAAATCTGGATTTTTTTGTAATCTATTTGACCTGAGTACAAAGTTTCAACTTGTTTTCAGCCTCCACAGCACCAGAAACGAGTCACTTTGAATCAAATTGATTGGAACAGGCAGATTTTTTTTTTTATGTTGAATTCTTAAAAATCAGATTTTTCCTACAATCATCATTAAATGCATCTAATACACCAAACTCCACCATTTCAGCCTATAAATTAAACTCTGTAAAAGTCGGATTCGAGATGCAGAAATCGGAATAAAAACGTAATTCTTTCATTTTGATGAGTCATAAGATTAAAATTTAGAAACAACTTATTGATCCCAAAACTCATTTAATTACTGCAGATACTACATGAAGGAGCTCCTGTAGCAGTCTGTTTTACTGCAAACTGGAAGAAGCCTCTGACTGAAGACAGTATTCGCTGTCATTTTTTAAAGTGTGCACTGATTGCAGTTTTCTGGCCGATCACTTCAAAATGCCGATTTTGGCCAAAACTGATATTTTTTGTCTTAAATGTTGCTAAAAATATCAGGAAAGTTGCTGAGTTGACAACATTAAGGTGATTATCGTTTACAGTCAGTCAAACCTCCGATAAAATCGGCTTCATGTTTAAATTTCCACGCTGCAAAAAGATCAAGTCTCATCAAGTATTTTTGGACTAATTTAGAGCAAACATCTTAATTCACTTTAAATAAGACAAAAGTGAGTTATAAGAAACTTTTTAGCAAAATATATCAGCTTTTTTAAGTCAGTAATTCACTGGTAATGATAATATTTCACTTATAACATGAAAAAATGTTATGTTATAAGTAAATAATTTACTTTTTTATCAGTATTAAGGAATTATTTACCTTAAAAAAGGCCTCCACATCTTAGTGGTAAGATTTGAGGTTTTTTGCAGTGAGCTGATCACCGATCTCCCAGAGTTAAGGAGATTTTGGCTGATTTATCTTTGCATCCTTAAGTTTGTTTCTCCTTTTTTATGTTGATTGTTTTCGGGGAAAAACAGGAATTTGTGAAAATCAGCTGAACATAATCGGTACAGACCAAAAAACCCAGCAGATCGGTGCATCGGATCGGTTAGCATTGGGTTTTTAGGGCTCTATCTTCTAGTTTTTATGGTCTAAACTTTAAATCTCGGTTCCAGCTTAATGTGTGTGTTTCTCTGTCGATTAAACCTCATTGTTGCTGGCCTTTCATATACGAGCCTCGTCAGAAAAACAAGAGAGTGACCCCTGCTCACATCACCGCGCCTCCTCCAACCGCTAATCCATTTTGTAGCTGGGAGGGAGAAACAAAAGAGAGCCCCGCTTTACACGGGATATGGAAAAGCAGCGCTGCCTCTCCTCCGCTGCAGTTCATTAAGAGATTACAGAGGAGCCCCAAAGGCCCTTTGTGACCGGGCAGCGGCGGGGGCACCTCAGGGGTCCTTTTCTAAACCAAGGATTTTCTTTTTTTAGTTGCAGAAAAGTTGTCAGGTTTTTTTTTCTTTAAAAGAGGAGAATTAATCCAAGACTTTTCGTGTTTAGAGCCCAACTTTGTCTAAAAGAGAAGACGAAGTTAAACTGGGGAAGAGTTTTTTCTTTTTTGTTTCTGCGTCTCTCAGGGGAGGGAGGGTAATTATGTCTGGGTCTGGATTACAGGATGAAAGGTAGAGGGGAGTAAAGACCCCGTTTCTCTCTGCAGAGACCTGCATGGATTAACCTTCACTGCAGCCGCGTTGGTCTGAATCCGTAATGAAACGCTGCAAAAACGCTGCAAAAACGCTGCAAAAACGCTGCAAAAACGCTGCAAAAACGCTGCAAAAACGCTGCAAAAACACAAAATCAAGTCAAGTATCTTTGGTCTCGTTTCATCTTAGCTCACAAAACTAACTTATAAAACTTTTCAGCAAGACAAGGCAGCTTGTTTAAAGTCAATAATTCCTTAAGAGATGAAAAAGGCAGATTCTTTCACTTTTCTCTCATGTTTTCCGGGGAAAATCTGGAACTAGTCATTTTTAAATCAATTTTAAGGAAATATTGACTTTAATCAAACTGCTAAAGGTTACCTGCAAGTTTTGTCTTATTTTAAGTTTGCACAAGAAACATGACCAAAAATAATTCTATTATTCATTAATATTTATGGAAAAGTCCAACTGGCAGATTATTTCACTTAGAACATGAGAAAAATATCTTATCAGAAGTCTAACAAATATATATAAATATTTGATCAATATTAAGTAACTATTGAGGATTATTGAAAGAAAATGTATTTCTTTGAGATGTAGGAGCTTTTTCAGAGTCAATAATTCTTTAATAATGTAGTTAAACTGGCAGATCATTTCAACTATAAAAAATTATATTTTCCTATGTTATAAACTGCAAGTGGAACTAATACTTTTAAATCAATATTAAGGAATTATTGACTGCTTTATCTAGCTGGAAAGTTGCTTTTCAGTTAGTTTTAGCCTTATTTCAAGTGTACTAAGATATTTACAGTAGAAACTACATAAAAATGCTTGGTAATATTTTCTGTTTTTGCAGTGTATTCGTGTGTTTTCACCGTTAAATCAGTTTTTCATGAAAAAACCCTTAAATCCAGACCTGATCTGATGTGTTGGTGTCGGGTTGAGGAAAGTTTGATGAAGCGTTCAGAACAGGAGCTGGAAATGTGCGGACGGCGGCTCGGATGGACGTAAACATGGCGGAAAAGCAGGTGAGCAGGAGCGGCAGGACGAACCGAAAGCCTGAGGAGCTTCATTAAAACGTCACTGGATGTTTTTTACAGCCTGATCCGTGTTAAACCGCTCCCGGCGCTTTGATTCGGGAATATTTATGGTGGGATTGGGTGAAGAAAAAGACGTTTTAGGAAGACTTTAAAGGGCCAAGCGTGCCTTGAAGCCTGTTGGTGGGCGGCGTGTGTGTGTGTGTGTGTGTGTGTGTGTGTTGAACACATTTACAATCATGAGAGGGAATGCTGTAATTTGTTTTCCACCCCTCCCTCCTCTCTCCAAGCGGTTTTCCGTGACCTTTTCTCTGCCTTCCTTCTCTTTTATTGCTCCAGTCTGCAGCTCCTCTCAGCCTCTCGTCGTCTTCGTCCTTTCGGGTCGTTTCAGGCGGACGGGTCGTGTGTTTTCCTTGTTTGTTTTTTTGCTTTTCTCCTCCTTTGTCAGCGTTTATTGAGCGTTCTCGTTACGCAGCAGTTTGCAGATCAGGACATGGTGTGTGAGCGGAAACATCTTCCCGCAAGAACAAAATAAATAAAAAAGAAAAACAGGAATAAATACGGAACAACAACACAGCCAGGATTTTACTGCAAAAGCTCAAAACAAGAATTTTTTCAGAGTAAAATCACATCTTTGTTTAGATTCTTTCAAATATTTTCAATCCATCTCGTTTGTCTTTAACTACACTGCAAAAACACAAAATCTTACCAAGTATTTTTGTCTAATTTCTTGTGCAAATCTCTTAGTTCACCTAAGATAAGTCAAAATTGAACTAAAAGTTGCTATAGGAGTTTGTTTTAAGTGAATAATTCTTGAATGTAATTTAAAAAGTAAATAGTTCAACTGGCAGATTATTTAAATTATAACAAGACATTTTCTATGTTACGATCTGCAAGTGAATCTAGTAATTTTTAAATTATGTTCAATAATTATTAACATAAAGCAAGATCCTATTTCACTTCTAAGTTAGTTTTGTTTTATTTTACATCTACTAATATATTTTTCACTAAACTAGACCAAAAATACCTGGCAAGATGTAGTGTTTTTGCAGTGCATTTAGGTTTATTCGTATTAGAGGAGCAGGAAATGTGAAACATGGCAGTCGATACTTTTAACTAAATATCTTTTACAGTTTTTTTCTACAAATGTAGCTTAAAACGCTGAGAAAGCAAAGAGACAATAAAAAGACTGATAATGACAATGTAAACACTGTTTACATTGTTCTAGTTTCTTGTACATATATTTTAATACACTTAAAATAAGACAAAACTAACAGAAGCCAGTAGAACTAATAATTATTAATCAATATTAAGGAATTATTAACCTACAAAAAAGTTCCTATTTGCTGAAAAATTTCTTCTAAGTTAGTTTAATCCTCTTTCAAGATGTTGGCACTAGAAATGAGATCAAAAATACTTGATAAGATTTTGTGTTTTTGCAGTGAAAAAAGGCATTTTGCAGAATATTGAAAAAAAAAAAAAAAAAGCAAAAGTACAAAAGGAGGAAAAGCTCAGATATCAAGAAAAAGATTCTGCTGCCAACTTTTAGGAACCAAAACGGGAAAAACATGTTAAAAATGTTTTCTTTGGCTACAAAAATCTTTGACATGCAATTTCTGTTTCTTATTCCTTCAAATTCTGCGGATACAAATTCACTTACATTTCACATTCTGATGTCCAAAGACAAAAACCTAAAGACGTGTCATTTATTCATGCTGGCCTACAATCATCATTTTATCAAAACAGTTGATTTTTACTTCACGTTACACTACAAAAACAGAATATTACAATCTACTTTCTAATTTAAACTTCTGAGTTCACTTGAAATAAGACAAAACTTACTTAAAGTAACTTCGGCAAAATATGGAAACTTTTTAAAGTCAATAATTCTTGATTACATATTTAAAAAACAAAGTACTAGTTCCACTGGCAGATGGAAAAACATATTGTGTTAAAAGTGAAATAATCTGCCAGTTGAACTGGAACTGGGTTGCTAGGCGACGGGCTGGCTTGGCTGTGGTTGCTAGGTAACGGCTCAGAATAAGTGGCATATTCTGCACTTTTTAAAATCAACATTCAACAGTTACTTACTTAAACCAGCTCCTGCATTTTGCTGAAAAGTTACTTCTAAGTTAGTTTTATCTTATTTCAAGTGAACTAATATATTTGCACTAAAACTAGGACAAAAATTCTTGGTAGGATTTTATGTTTTTGCAGTGTAAGACAATTTTTGAAAAAGTTCAGCATCTGGTTTTCTGTTTTTATATAAAATATGAACTAAAGGATCCATTAAAAGAAGAATCTGTACATTTATTCACTGAAAAACTTTCTCAGACACTAAAAAAGTTAAATACTGATTGTTAAAAATGGTTCAAAAACTTGGTCACTATATTTTTTCCCATCATTTCTTTTAAATTCAATAATTTGTAGGCAGGTTTTATAGTGACAGTAGCTCAAACTGAAGTAAAAAACTCAATAAATTCACTGTGACTCTCAGAAAATATGGAGCAAAGTATATTCCCTGTCAGTTTAATGAAGAGCTTTTAAACGTTCTGTCTGATTTAGGATTTGAAGTCCCACAAATGAACCCAGATTATGACGGGTCTTCCTCCTCGGAGAATCTGGGAACAACCAGGAGTCCGGCAGACTGCGAGGGGAAAAACTCACGAGTTCTGATCAAGAACAATGAGCTGCTTCAGATAAGATGAAGCTGTGGTCCATTAAAGGCTTTATGTGAAGTGAAATGTTGTGGGAGTCCGAGCGAGCGGAGACGGCAGGAGAGCGGGAACACGATCCCCCTCTGAAGCACCTGTTTGGATCAGCTGCAACGTTTTCTGAGAGCTTTTTGGACAACCAGCTAAAATGGCGTCACGGCTTTTTAATTTACATCGGAGCCGGAACGGGTTTGTCCGGAGTCCTGAAAGGCTGGAACGTTTCAGACGTAGCTCCACAGCAGAGTGAATTATGTTCCTCTAGTTTTTGATTTCAGGAGTTACTGACGTATAACTGGAGCCAACTTACTCTAAAAAGTATTTAAATATGATCCAACAAGCTGCTGAATCAAACCCTTCATTTGTTTTTGGTAAATAAATAATGATAGTGGATTATTTTTATAATTTTGGGTTTATTTTTGAAAAATATTTGAACAGAAGCTGAAATGATTAATCATATTGGTTGTGATTAATCAATTGTTGAAATAATCCTCAACTAATTTAGTAATAGATTAATGTTTTAACAGCCGCTTCGCAGTTTTTTTCCTCTTTTTTAAAATTAGTTTTTTACACTTTCAGCTCTCAGATCCGTTTGTTTCAGACAGCAATTACTTCATATTTATCCCTCAGACATCCAAACACAGCCTGGAAGTTTTCCCACTCCGGGACGCTTCACATCCTATCACCACCTCCTCATTTCTGCATACCGAGAGGATTTTATTCTTTATTCCCAAACGCGCTCAGAATGTCAGCCAAGATAACCTCGCAGCAGGAGTTTCTTCTTCTCACTGACTCTGAACATTGCTAGTTATTCATTAATTATTTAGGCTTGGAAAAATTGGCAGATATCCAGAAAATTAAAGCATCCTGAAGTATCCAATTCTGTTACTGTTAGTTTGTTTTTAGATAAAATCAACATAAAAGTTTCTCATATCTGAATTCTGCCTCCTCACAGGCAGGGGGCGACACCTGCCATTCAGTATCTGTTAAATCTGTTGTAAAATTCATTTTCTCGCTGGGTTTGAGGCTGCTGACAGAGGCGACCCTAAGAGGGGGGCAGAAGGGGCCATGACCTCCCATGGAAAAATGCTGAGCACTTCACTGGACCCTGCAGAAAATTATGTTTGGTTCATGCAAAAGCAGAGAGTCGTCTTCTTCTGTCTAAACATAAACGTACAAACCCAATAAATAAATAAATACATAATATGATTATTTCTACTGCATTTTTGTTTTGTTCATTACGACAGAGTGTCAGAAAAAAATGACGATAACAAAGTCACAAAATTACGAGAACATCAAAATATGAGAAGAAACTCGTACAGCAACAAAGTCAAAATAAGAGAATAGTCAGTATTAGGACTTCATAGTTATAATACCGACTTCATGAAGTCACAGTAGTATGACTTGTAATAGTACAAGTTTGAAGTCAAAAATAACAAAAATTCAGAGATTCTTTTAAAAAAGTGGAAATTTCTGATTTGGAAAATTAATAAATTTGCTAGAAAAAATTCTAGAAAATTTTCTACTTTTTAAACTCAGAAATGTTCTTGTTTTTTCTACAAAATTTCTGCGATTAATCTAAAAATTAATGATTTTTTCTTGCAAATTTTTACTTTTGAAACACTGACTTTTTTCTACAAAATTGTCGACTTTTGGAGCTCAGAAATTTCCTTCTCTTCTCTAGACAATTTCTGAGACTAATGTCAAAATTTCTGTGACCTTTAAATCTGAGAAATTTCTTGTCTTTTCCAAAATATTTCTGATTAATCTCAGTTCCAGTTCTTTGGCAGAAATGTATCCTCTTTTTTACGATGACCCAAATATGCCGCTGCAGGAACCTGATGCTGCGACGCATGTCGATATTTCACTCAGACACATAAATGGACGCTGCACACATAGAGGCAGCAGCAGCAGCAGCCGCCTAGAGGCCAGTTTCCAGTGACCGTCCCTCCATCCCTCCGTCCCGCCGTCCCTCCATCCCTCCGTCCCTCCATCCCGCCGTCCCTCCATCCCTCCGTCCCTCCATCCCTCCGTCCCTCCATCCCGCCGTCCCTCCGTCTCCTTCAGACTCGTAGAGGACGATGGCAGATGGCGCTGCGAGGCGAAGACATAGAGTCTCTCTCTCCCTTCGCCTCTGTTTCTTCCTGAGCTTGTCGCTGGATGCAGCGAGCCGCCGCTGAGCGCATCCCTGCGGGTGGCACAGGGAGAGAGAGAAACACCACGGCCTAGTTAGCTGCTGCTGTTTGTGACCCGCAGCTGCCTGAAGCAAACAAGGTGCTGGTTGGAGGAGAAATGCAGCGGTTTCAGGAGCCCTGACGGTTTTTGCGATCATTTGGATTCTTCTGATAGAAACCTTGTGAGAAATCGGAGCTAAAAATCACCAAACGGAGGCAGCTCAGATATAAGTCCTTCTGATACTAAAAGTTGTTTTTTTCCCCATCAGCAAAGTCAAGATGTTACGCCTGAAATAATAGACTTTCTGTTTTGTTCCCATGGCTTCCAGTTAGTTTCACTTTTATGGAATATTCTCGGAAAAGCAAGAACTTCTGTCCCAAATATATGGGACTATTCTGAGGGAAAGACTCAGAATAGACACAACCAACCAACCTTGGACTGTTTAGTTCTGTATTGATTCAATTTTGTTGCGGAAACTCATTCTCAGATAATGAGATTTTAGTGTTTCATGGTGTCTTGTCACTTTAAATCCAGATAAGCTGCTGCCGGCCATGCGCCCTAACTCAGCGTTTACACTCGCACATAAAAATGACTGCAAACAGAAGCACTATTATATAATTATACATGTTTGAAAAGCAAAAGTAGAGCCTCCTGCACAACCAACAAGATTGCAGCAAGTCATTTCTAAATAGTAAACCAACAACAACAAAAAAACCACTTCTCTTTTCCAGCAGCCATTGTACAGTGCACACAGTGGTAAAACCAGCTAACCAAATGTGTTGGGTTGCTAGGTAACAGTTCAGTGTGACTCAACAATCGAAATGTTTTTGAAACAATTTGTCGTCCAGACACCAAAAACATTAACTTATTATCAAAAAAAAAGATTTTTTAATCTTTGTTTTTGAATTTCAGATTCAACAGAATGACACAAGAAAACCCCCAGCAACATGTTTTTACATCTAATTTTCTTATCTGGGTGGAAATTGTGTTTTTAAAACAATTTTCCTGAAAACATCCTATTGAGGAAAATTTATTCATCCTCCTTTTGCAAAAGATTTATGCTTCTTTTCATTTTAAACCCCCAAATTTTTAATTAAATGTTCATTTTCTTTAAGAATGTCAATAACTGTTTTGATGCCTTCTATAGGTTTTATGATGTTTTGAGATTTTACGACTGAATGTTCATCTGAAAGTCTGACATCATATATCCTCTGTTTCTGTGATATTTGCAGAAACCTTTTTGTTTTAAACCAATTTCATTGCTGCAACTTCATCTCCATAAATGTGGTTTATACATCAAAACGTTGGCATTTTTATCTACTTTCATTCAATTTGCTCTCCTCTCCTACAGGACTTAATGTTTTCTGTCAAATCACTCCAGACTGCAGAGAGTCTAAAACTCTCATTATGATTCAGCTCTGAATTTATATTTCAAAACTCCAATTTGGAGGGTTGACATCAGCTACATGAAACGCTGTAGGCACATAAAAATGTCCATAAGGTCACCAGAAGTTTCCACTTCCTTCTGTTAAAAAACTTTTCACAGGCACTTTGCTGTTTTTAAAACAGGACACTTTGTTTGAGCCTTATATTTCTGTTTGTGCTGCTCCTCAGAAAGGGAGGGAATCTCCATAGCAACCAGCATTTTCTCTGACTCAGCAGCTTTTTCTTCCTTACTTTTAACCAATCAGAGACAGGTTCTGGTTCCGAATGCCTGAAACAGAAGGAAGTTGATGTTTGTTGGATCTTCGGGCAGCAGATGCCTTTTCCGACTTTAGGCTGTTGATAAATGTTCCAGTTTTTTCAGCTAGTTTCCAAATGCTAACATTAAAATCAGTTTGTTTTCTCCATCAGTGGTACAAAATAGGATATGTATCTGAATCGGTGATGTCGCTTTTCATCGGACATTTACGTCATTACAGCAGAAGCCGGACTGGATGTGAACAGTGGCTGAATATCATAATTATGATAATATGAAAGTTGCAGTTTTGCTTTCTTTGTATTAGCTTCCTTCATGCTGTTCTGACATCTGTTGTTTTGTTTGCGCATTACTTGTCACTGGGGATATAAACCATCTTATTATATTCACATTTAGTTAGTAGTTTGAACGAACATGCGAAAAAAAAATATTTTCTTAAAAAAATATTGGAATTGAGCATCAAGACCTGCAGTGTGAACATAGGCTACGGCTGAAAAACGCATCACAATATAAGCGTTTCATATTGGTCAATATCGATAATTATTGATTTGATTTTTGTTTTAAATACCTGAAATACTGGCGAGCTACTTCTACTTCTGTTTTCACTACATTGTGCTGCTGTTCATTTTTAAGCAGTTGTGAAGCATTATTATTATTATTATTATTATTATTATTATTATTATTATTATTATTATTATTACATTTTGAATACACAAATGATTCCTAACTTTCCATTTGCAGAAACTACAGAACACTATAACTAAAGAAAAACCTTAAACTGCACAAGTTAATCAATAAGTTGTTGCTAGGCAACCAAAAGTTACTCAACAAGTTTTGCCAGGCAACCAGAGGTTACTTTAAAAGTTGTTGCCAGGCAACCAGAGGTTACTTTAAAAGTTGTTGCTAGGCAACTGAAGAGTGAGTCAGTTAGTTGATTCCACCAACCTTGCTAAGCTAGCTGTGAGAAAGCCTTTCCTCTGCCTACATTTCCCAGAATGCTGTGTGGTTCTGGATTGAAGTTCAGTGAAATTATCTAAATTTTTTTGGATGTATAATCTATTGATATTGATCGCATGCCCGTCACTTTATTGTTATTGATTTATTGTCCAGCCCATATGTGAATGTAGCATCATATTCAGTTACGATGGTCAGCCATCATCTAAAATGGCCGACCTTCGCCAGTCTAAACATTACCACCCCAGTAACACCTTTCCTCCTTCTCTTCCAGATTTGTTCCGGGCCAAGGCGTGGTTTTGTACCCGCAGATCGGGGACAAGCTGGACATTGTGTGCCCGCGCGTGGATGGCGGGATGATCGACGGCGTGGAGTATTACAAGGTGTACATGGTGCCCAGGGAGCAGCTGGAGAGCTGCACCATCACCAAGGCCGACACGCCGCTGCTGAACTGCGTGAAGCCCGACCAGGACGTGAAGTTCACGCTGAAGTTCCAGGAGTTCAGCCCAAACCTGTGGGGGCTCGAGTTCTTCAAGGGGAAGGATTACTACATCATCTGTGAGTGTTCAGGAACGGATCCGGGTTACTAAGGCCACGGAGGAAATAATCATTACTTTTTCTTCTCAGAAATTTACTTTAATCTGACAATTCTGATTTAAATCTCAGAAGTTTGACTATTTTTTCTTTCTCAAAATTCAGATTTTTTTCTCATATTCTGTCTTTAATCTGATAAATCTGTCTTTACTCTAAGAAAATTACTTTTTTTCTCAGAGTTCTGATGGTGTTATTCTCAAAACTCTCTCTTTACTGTCTCAAATTCTGACTTTAATCTGACAATTCTGTCTTTAACTTAAAAATTTAGACATTTTTCACAAATTTTTACTTTAATCTCAGAATTCTGGAGCTAATGCCAAAATTCTGACTTTATTGCCTCAAATTCAAACTTTTTTTGTCTCAAATTCTGTCTTAATCTGATAATTCTGTCTTTGACCTCAGAAATGTGACTCATTTCGTAATTCTGTTTTTCTTTGAATTCAGACTTTTTTCTCATAATTTTGTCTTTATTCTTCCGCAATCAGAATTCTGATAAAACGTCAGAATTTTTACATTTTTCCCAGCGTCCCCTGACCCTCCTCCAGATAATCCCCCCTCGGAGTCGGTGTGTGTTTAGCTGGTGGCCGGCAGGTGTGTCCACTCCGCCTGGCTGATTTCCCTGCGATTTGCTAATGCCATCCTGAGAGGAAGCTCTGACGGGTTTCTGCGCCGGCCCCCCGGTTTGAAACATGGGAGGCGGACTGAACCATCTGTGTGGCGCCGATGGGGGGGCGGCTGCGTGCGCAGGGGGGTTGAGCTGCAGATCGGACCATCTGCGATCCTCTGCCACCGCCATCTGTGCGCCGTCACAGTGGGGAAGGCCGTATTTCTTACAGGGAAGAAAGGAGTGAGGCGTTTGCTTCAGACTCTGCGGGTTACCTGAACGGCGAGGCGCGTCTGAACGTCGACCTGAGGGCAAACGGAGCGGATCTGGTTCTTCTTTAGGGTGACAGGAGGATGAGCAACATCTAGATTTACAGTTCTGGAAGTTTTTTTTGGCTTTTGAAGTTTTAATTTTGGAAAATCTCGGTTTTTCTTACACCAATGTACTCACTGGGTTTCCATAGTTCTGTGATGTCACCGCGCCATGGGCGGCCATCTTGTTTGACAATAGTTTGAATTCAGGTCTACAAAACAGCAAATGTTTAATTTTCTACTTAAGAGTTAGGCAAAGATTGTACTCAAGTAAAAGTGGCGCTACTTCAATATATTTTTACTCAAGAAATTACTCCGTATTCGATAACGACTGAAGTACTGAGTAACTGATCAAAATATTATTTATTATTCACAAATTACATCAGCAGATGGACCAAAACACATGAATGTGGAAATTTTGGTATTTTTAATATCAAAATGAAAATAATTCATATAAATAAAAAAATCACTTCCTTTCAATTTAAAATTAATGATAAAAACGGCATGATGATTCATTTTTAGTTAAAACATGTTTGTTCTTTGTTCTGTAAAGTTACTCACACTAATTTGAGTGTAATGGATTTTACTCAAGTAAAAGTAGCTTTACTTAATAATAAAGTTACTCAAGTCAAAGTACAGCGTAGAAGAAGTAAAAACTGAAATAAAAGTCACTTCTTTGAAAATATTTTCTGTCATTTCTTTAAAAAAATACAAATAATCAGACAAAAAAAGAATAAAATTGGATCTGGTAAAAAAGCTCCTGTCCAAATCTTTAATTTTCTTTTGCTGTGTTGGGAAAAAAATCCCCTCCATGCAGCTGCTGATTCGACAAGTTGGAACAAAAAGATCGGTGGGAAACATCAATTTGGATCTTAAATAAGACGGGCTGAAAATCCAATTTTCCTGCAGCTTCTCCTCTGCTGATGCTCTCAGCTCCTTGATGCTTAAAATGGGGCATGAAGAGCTGAAACGCTCACAGACAGGTAATGAAAACAGGTGCAGGCGACAGGAAACGTGCAGCCGTTGGGATCATTCTGGGGTTTAACATAAATGCAAATAAAACGCACATAACATTTTAATATTCAATGGTTTTCACTCCTTTTTTACTGATTTATTAAGAGATTATAATAAAAATAAATGAGTGCTCTGGTGCAGTTTTCTATTTTACACCATGTTGTTAATCTCTCAGATTTGGGTCCTATAAATAACATCCTTAAGCTTTTTAAATTCATTTACTCTAAATATAGAAACTCATAAGCAGCCCTGCTGGGGTTGATGATAAAAACACTTTATTAGCTCTGAATTTATTTTTGAATATTAATTTTATTGAACATAAGCACCTATTGACACACATATCAGTATAATATTAACAAATATTTATTAAAAAAATACACTAGTTTCAGTTTTTATTTACAAAATGAAAAAATAAAACGGCTTTGCATTTCTATCTCAAAAGAATTTGAGTTTATATTTTAAGCTCCCCTTAAAATCTTCTATTAGCACTTAGCATTATTAGCATGGCAGCTAATTAGCAGCCTGAATGAGCAGCCAATATGGCTCCATGTAAAAGAGAGAGCACCTTTTCTAGAAACTTCCCAAGATTTTTATGTTTCCTCAAAACATTTTACAGCTCTTAATGTAAAATTACATTAAGTCTTTTTTTCTCTCTAATGACTTCCACACTGAAGATTGTTATTGTCACTGTGACCTGTATTTTAGCTTTTAGCCACGTTGATCTGTCCTCAATCTCTTCAGATTGTTTATGGAGTCCTAAAGCTGATAAAATATGATTGATTAAATCTTATATCTACAACAACAGTAAGAATAAACATTAAGAATCCCTTTTTCCGATGATTAATTTGTTACCTGTGCAACGTGATGACTCAGTTGCATGTTGCTTTTTGACTTATTTGCTTTGAAACACTTCATTAGCTGAAATATGTTGTCTGGCAGGTTGCAATGCAAGAGAAAGGCCATTTTTTAAAACATATTTGAGTCCTGAACCAGCTCTACCGTCTCAGTTTTCTCTGCAAAACCTGTAAAGAACAACAAGTTCTACTTTGCTGGTTTTTTAAGATTCGTGTCTAAACCAATCTAGCAACTATTGTCAGCTAGTAAGACTGAGCTTATTGTGTCAGTTCAAACTTCATGAGAACTCATTTTGAATCTAAATTTATAATTGTTTAAAAATATATAAGCTCATGACAATATAAACCAGTAAGTCATATATTAGCTCTGTTTATTTATATCTGTTTAATGAAATTAATGCTCTTCTATTCATTTTAATTTTAATGTGTCTGAATTTCCAGGAAAGCTCATCACAACTTCCAGCTTTAGCTGTAAGAAAGCAAAGTAAATAGAAATTTCATTCACTTTTAAAGCAGTAAATTAGGATGGTTACCCCTTAATAAAGTCTTTATCGAAGACTCTAGTTAAATAAATTGTCACTCACAGATGAAAGTGAATTCCTGTACTGTAATTTCAGAGGGAATTACACTGCAAAAAACAGTACAATCCTGAAGCTTTAATGGTTTAAATGTTTAAAGTTTAATGGGAATAGAGAGAAATTTATTTTTGAGAAGAGGATCCAACAGTAAACGTCCTCTGTGCTCAGTCACCAAGTCCTCACCTTTGGGGATAAATGTTGACTTATTTATAGAAGAGTCACTTCTCAGTAGAGCACTATTTAAAAATACTTTGTCATATTAAAAAACACGTCTCGAAACACAAAAGCATCCATTGACACACAGAGACTATTTATTCCTTAAAGCGGATTCCATCCATGATTGTAAGCATGAAATGGCAATGATTAAATATTTTTATTGTTTGATCCAGAAAGGAGCAGCTAGAGAAGCCAGAAGAATATAATGGGATCAAAAACCTAAAAAAAAATCACAGTGAACATCTCTGTGCTCACACACAACAGTCACCATGTTGTGTGTGTTGAATTGTTTACAGAAAATTCACTTCTCAGCAGAGCATTAAAAAAAAAAAACTCCAGAAAGAGTAAAAAACAGCATCATTAAGTTCAAATTTCTCCAAAACGTAAACCTGAAAGAGAATCACTTGATCTGTGAATCAAAACTCTTATTGTCATTGACGTAATTCCGCTGTTGGCCTGAGGGGGTGCTGTTTCTGCATCTTTTGTCTCCATTTGTGTTGAAAAGCGGTGACGATATCGCAGATTTTTCTCTAATTAAGCTGTAATATCTCAGCTAAAATAGACCAGCCACTGCCGCTGGTGTGTGTGTGTGTGTGTGTGTGTTTCCGTTCTTGACAGAACCATCCAGGACCCATCAGACTGTGACAGCGCCTCAGAAAAGTTCACCGCCAGGGTTTCATTAGTCTCTTGGAGTGAGCACTCAATACGTAATTAATTAAGCGCCATTTAATCCTCCATTTCTCCACACAATCGGCCTCATCGCTTGTGCGGATCTGAGGCTCGACCGATTGGATTAACGTTGCCTCCTTTGAGTTGGCTGCCAACACTTCTGGGCTTTTTCAATTTCAAATCAGCAGGCGTCGATGACGTACGCAAAGCGACGCCGTTTCCGTTTTCGGGCAGATTTGTCGTGTATGTCTCTGTTTTTTAAAGTGCACAATGGTGCCACAGTCGGGTGCAGACGGGGTTTGATGTGATGCTTTGCGGCAGCGTGGCCCGAAGCCGAGAGACGAGCGAGCCGGATGATTACGTGCGCCGAGGAGAAGGGAGAGAGAGAGAGGGATGAATAAAGAGGGAAAGGGGCCAGAGAGAGTGACGAAAGAGAGCTAACGAGGGAGAGGAGGGGCGAGGAAAGAGAGCTAAAGAGAGGAAGAGGAGGGCAGGAGAAGGACGAAGCTGCAGCGACAGTCAGAGGGAAATCTGATCAGAGATGCAGGGAATAAAATGGGCCTTTTTTGGTTAATTCACAGAATCAGTTTCCATTGACCAATAAGACTTAAGCAAATAGGAACAACAAAAATACATTTGCTGAATAGAAACAAGATGATTTTGAAAAAACTCATGTTTTCTTCTAGAATAAGTGGGTTTTTTTTATTATTATGATAAAATTATTTCACAAACTGCAACAGAAAGCATTTTTTCGCACCACACAATTCATTCATATGCACTGCAAAAACAGAATCCTATTTTTTTCTACATTAGCAGAATATTGACATAGTTTTGCTTATATTTGTATTGGAAACATGGCAATGTGGTGACATTACTCCACATCGCACGAGTCACATGACTCACAACATGCTGTTACTACTGGCAGAAACCACAAAGAAGACGACAGGAAGTGATGAAACGATGATGGAGTTTTTAATAACTTATTGATTTTAATTGCGTTTCTTATTTAACAGAAACATCGCAGAACTCTTGACGGTTTCCTTCAACAACGTTTCTCAGACATTTGTAGTGGAAACTCAGCTAGCAACATTAAAATGCTCGTGGATGAATCAGCTACAGTCCCAGTGTGGGAAATATTCACATGCATTTCTTCTTCTGCACCTTAAATTAAATAAGCTTCTTTCAGTGGCGCACTAATTGGATGTTAAATTCAACCCAAATGGATTCAAACAATAGGTTCTAAGTGGGTTTTTTCCCTGCTGATTAGAGATGGTTGTTAGGCAGCGTTGGTATTCGCGGTGACCCGGCTCTCTCGGGGGGTCGCAGGGGTCCTGAAAGGGACCGAAGGCGCCTGCTGTCACGGCCGATTACCGCGCACCGCCGTGACGGGCATTAACCAGCCTGTAACCTCCGCTCTGTGGTGATGTCCTCATGCTCTGCGTTTAGATCACTGTCCCCAAATCCATCCCGGTTCTGTCCATCAGGACGCCCCCTCTGTTCTGACCCGATCCGAAAGGCTGCCAGTACTTAATGACCCGTCGTCGTCTTTCGGTGCTGCATTGTGTGTTGGCTGCACACAGGAACAGGGCAAGACTTTAGAAAGCAGCAGCCCAGGGCGCCAGTGTTTTGGGGGCGTCAAGGTTTTTCTTTTCTTCTTCACGGCAAAAACACAAAATCTCGGCTTTTTCTATTTTATGGTACAAAAGACGGGAAAGCGTTTTAGGAAGTCTCTATCCGAGAACAATTTACTGTCTTGTTAAACTGGCTGATTTTACGCCCTCTTGATTTGACAAACAGGAGAAAATGAAACTGAAGTCAGAGAAAGCCGAGGATGTTGATGCGTCCAGGATTTTAAACACATTCGTTTCTTCGTTCTGTTGTTTTTAGGATTTACCTCTGATGATTTTCACTTTCCTTACTTCTCTCTTGCTTACTCTTTCTGTCTCTGATTCCTTCTGAACTTTCTTCCTTCTTTTTCTCTCTTCCTGAGAGCACCTGCTATCGTTAGCACTGATAGCAGGTGCTAGCGTTAGCATCACCTGTAAACCAGACAAAATGTTCATATCTCGTGTGTCAGTGTTTATTTTCTAAAAACCCTCAGAATGAAGCTGTTATTTTAAAACAGGTGAAAGTTTCTTCTTTTTCGGTTTTATTTAAAGCTAAGTGTTCTGTATGCTAGCCATGTTGTGCTACCAGATGCTACAGAGCTACGTAGCAATTCTCTAAACTCGCTAACCAGTTGTCAAATTCACCCATTCACACTCTGAGTCACAGCTTGGTAGACAACATAAGGTCAACTTAAGGTCACTTACCTGAAATAAAACTTGCATTTTTCCTGCTTAGCCATTTAGCTACACTTATTCATGAAGAGAAACATTTGAACGACGCATTTCTACAAGCTAACCTCACATTAAAGTTGCGTTAATGTTGAAAATAAGCCGCTTATAATTTTTAAAAAACATCTTTTTCTCTTGTAGCCGCTACTATTACAATTCCTGCTCAGATTGGGCATGAATTTAACAATTATAAAGGAAGTTTTAGATAAAAAAAAGACCTCAGTTCTTGTGTTTTTGATTAAATTTGGATTTAATCAGTGTCGTGATAAGATGATTTCTTTTATCACAGAAATAGTGGACTAAATAAATAAATCCATGGCTTTAATCATAAATATGATGGAACGTAGTTGTAGATTCTAAAAATAGTTTGACACTCAACTCACTCACTCTTTGCTTACCTAGCAACTCACTCACTCACTCACTCACTCACTCACTCACTCACTCACTCACTCACTCACTCACTCACTCACTCACTCACTCTTTGGTTACCTAGCCACTCACTCACTTTTTGGTTACCTAGCAACTCACTCACTTTTTGGTTACCTAGCAACTCACTCACTCACTCTTTGGTTACCTAGCAACAACATGTTGAGCAACTGGTGCAGCAGCAGTTTAAGGTTTCTCCACAACTGCTTAAAAATAAATAAAAAAAACACCTTGTGGAGAGAAAACTGTGGATAAGACAGGAAATGTCATGCGTCCAATTTGGAAGTATTTGAGATATTTAAAACAAAAAACTAATCAATAACTGTTTATCTATGGATATGAACACTTATATTGTGAAAGGTTTTTTTAAACAATTTTTTTCTAATATTCACTGTAAAATTATTAAATATTATAAGACATAGCAGCAATTAATTAAATATATGGAAGAAAACACAAAATCACTCAGTCAGAATGGCATAAAATCAGAGTCAACAAAACGTGGATCATGGTTTTCCTGTCAACTTTTCCCAGTGTTGTCTGTCCAACGCAAATGAATAAAATGTTTTATTTTTCCTGCACCCTTCCTGGAGTTTTACCTAAATCCATTTCGGAGGTGCTGGGATTAGTCGGTCCAGCTCCTGTCGGCGGCTCCAGCTTGGCCCCGTCTGACTGGACCGAGGAGGGCCAAGTCATTCAGCCAGCCTGAGTCCATTCAACAATCACATTCTGTTTAAATCCAAGTCAGGCCCGCCGAGACTGCAGCCTTGGCACCGACCCGCCGTGTTTTTATCCTGCATTTAGATGGGAAAACAGGAATTTAAAGTTGAAAATGTTGCTGATTTCTCTGCAGAATCAGAAGCCTCTGTGAAGTGGGAAATGTTTTCTTTCCCACCACGTGAACTCTGACCCCTTCCCAACGCTTCTCTGCCGTTAAGATGTTCGGGGCGTCCCTGTCGGATTGTCGTGTGTTTTGCTAACAGGTTTATGAAGGAAAACACACAAACATGCAGAGGAAGAGTGGGGGGTGGGATCCTTTAAGCAGCTTTGTCCGTAATGTGCTTCAGGTCAGCGAGACGAGGAGCCCGGTCCTCATTAGCATGCGCTACGCGTCCGCTAACATCACCGTCTTACTGAGGCAGGAGGATTCAGATCAAGATGATTGGTAGCAGCAGGGAGGGAGAAAAGGATCGAGGTGGGATCCGAAAGGTCTGATGGGCAGATAGGAAGAGAGGAAGCAAAGCGGAGGAGAGGAGTGGGTGGGGCGGCGGCGGTGCGGCGGTGGATGTGAATGCGGGCCACTGAGCGCTGGCGGGAGGCCAGGCCTCTAAGCTCTGGCAGCTCGTTAGCCTCTGTGTTACTGACCTGATAGACCACAAGCCCTGCTGCCCCCACCGCCCCCCACAACTCACTCATGATCTAATATGGACGCACTTCCATCAACTCACCTCTAGGGGCAGCAAATGAGCAGAAAGGTGGAGCTTTAGCACATTTTCCCCAAAGTGACACCTCTTGTCACTCAGAAACCATCCTGATTCCTCCTCTGCTCTTCCTCCATTACCAATTAATCAATTAATTTAAAAAAATTCCATTTACATTGTTTATTGTTTTTCTCTTTTCTCTCTTTTCTCCTACCAAAAACTTCATGATGATCATAAATGTTTTTTTAAAATGATTTATAATTAATTGTATTTGTTGTTTTGTTTATTTATTTACAAAACATTGGATATTTAAAATGTCTTTGAGTTCCAGGTCCTTCAATAATTTTTGAAGGGCAAATTTTATTTATTTTTTTGTTTATGAATTTCATAATCTATTTCAATCACGGTTTTGTTTGTGTGCTGCTTTTATTTCCATTTTAATAATTGTTTTTGGTCGTTTGGTTCTTTTTTTCTGTCAGCACTTTTGTCAGTTGAGGCTACAGCTAATAGCTGCTAGTTAGCGGTAGCTTCTGTTAGCTC
Source organism: Alfaro cultratus (assembly GCA_903066825.1). Taxonomy (NCBI): domain Eukaryota; kingdom Metazoa; phylum Chordata; class Actinopteri; order Cyprinodontiformes; family Poeciliidae; genus Alfaro; species Alfaro cultratus. Next base: position 15,398 of record CAEFZX010016303.1, on the reverse strand, counting down.
ATTATTAACATCTATGCTCTACGTCTTTAACCATTAGCGATCCACACAATTGTAAGCCAGAAAACCTTTGAGACGGATAAATTCAACCACAATATGAAGAAAAACCAGAGATTTTTTTCTTTGCTGTTGCTGAAAAGTTAATAAAATCTTGGTAGCTTCGTTGTCTCTGCCGTTCTTGTCCGTCTGCTTCTCTGCTTCTGCTCTCTTTGTCTCATCAGCCCGTCTCAGTCTCCTTTAAACCCGCTAACTGAGTCTGCTTTTCAGATCTGAGCCATTTTAGGCTTTTCAAATAAAAAAAAACGTCTTCTTTAATAAGCGGCCACCGCTCTCCTGGGTGTCGTTAGTGTTAATACACAATAAAGCGCTGAATCCACCGCCAGCCTGCCAACGTGTCTGCTGTCATCGCCTCCCTCTCTCCCCTCCTTCATAAGGCCCATCAGCGCAGTTAGACATATTACAGTCACAATTACTCAGGCTAATTGACTTCAGGGGATGCGAAATATTCCACCGGAGAGAAGCGGCCGAGGTGATGAACAGGCAAACTGTGATTTTATTAAAGGGGAGTGACTCATATCCTTCCTTGGAGGAAGACTCTGTTTCCCCTCACATGTATCTCCACATAGACACCTTGAATTTTATTGTTTGCATCCAGAAATTTTGCGCATGTGCACAACGCTGGCGGGTGAAAAGATGATTCTTTTACCTGCCATCCATCACCGGGCTGTCAGGTTCAACTGTTCTGTTAGCAAAATAAAACCTGGAGATGTTGTTGTTAATTTAGTGTAGTGCGCCTTTCTTTTCTTCTCTCTCTCAGACGCGTTGCCGACTTACTGACAACAGCTACACGGCGGTGGCTAGTTGGCTAATTTCAACACCTGTCCTACTGATGATCTGTCAGAGTTTGGCGTATGAGTCGCCTTTCTAAATTTTTGCTGACTGAATCGAAACTCAGAATTCCACAGCACATCCACATGATAAAGTTATCAAAGTCAAGCTAGCATAGCTAGCCGACCTACTTCCCTCTCCCATTTCTGTTTTTTTCTCTTAATTAAAACCTTTTTCTGATCTTGTTGACTAGTTTTTGTAGTGTTTTTGTAGCGTCCATTTCTCTTCTATATCTTTAGTGCCTTATGTTGACACCCTGACAGCTAACACCAATGCTAGTCGTCGTTGGCAAGCAGCTTTTTGCGAGATGCTGTAAGCACGACTTCACTTTGCAATGTGTTGCCAGATTGGACAGATTTCATCTCAATTGGACTTTTTTTGAACATGTTGGGCTAGAAAGAAACAACTCTGGGTGGATTATTACAATTTGTGCCACTTTTCCCAACATCTGGCGAGTTTATATAAAATGTTCAGACGAAACTCGTTGGAAATAGTTGTCACTGTGTGGCAGAAAAGCACAACACTTTTCTTTAAATGCCATGCTGTTGCACTTATCGTATTGGTTAATTTGATTAGTCATTAGTTTAGCATGATTGAAAAGGAAATAGAGCCACAAAAATTACAAAATCTATTCGTGTTGAAAGAGTTAAGACCTCAGCTGGCACAGTGGGATCTGGTTCCGCTCAGAAAGTAATAAATTACGACCAAAAACGTTCTGCACTGTCACAAAAAGCAGTCAATGACATTTACGTTTATGTGTATAAACGTAAATCTGGCTTTTAACCGAGAGTTTCATTAGCGGCTGGTGTTTTTGGAGTTGGTTTGCTTTGTGTTGGGGCTGGAAACTATCAGTCAGACCTGGCAACCCTTCTGTCCTCCGTCCGTTCTGACCCCGAGCTTCTCTCCGTTTCCTCCTGCAGCTACATCCAACGGCACCATGGAGGGCATCGACAACCAGGAAGGGGGCGTGTGCAAGACCAAGTCCATGAAGATAGTCATGAAAGTGGGGCAGAGTGAGTATCGCAGCATCTGCAGGCGATGTGCAGCACTCCGAATAAGGTCAGAGGAGGCGGCTCCGTTGTCTCCATGACACCTGGGGCTGTAATCCAGCCAACCTGAATGCATACGCAAACACACGGTACAGCTGCTCTCACACGCTTTCAGCTGCATTCCCTACACATATGCTAATCTAGTTTACATGCATAATTCCCATGATTCGTAGCCCAGCGGTTGCAGCATTTGTACGCCCTGAGAGCAGCTCCGTTATTCTCCTAATCCAGACGCTAATGGTTCCACCAGACCCAGCTCAGGTCGAGGATAAATTCAATCTGTGAAATTAGGCTGAAATCTGGTGATTTATCGTCATTTTTAATCTTGTTAACACAAGAAGCCATTATTGTTTCAAAGTGCTGCTCCACCTTAAAAGCATTGGCTAAAAGTCGTGTGCCACCTTAAAAAAATTATGATGAATCTGAGTTAATTGATACGTATTGACGGCCGACAGTCAATACTGGTAGCAGCTACTGATGTGTCTTTATAGATAAAGACAGATGCTTGATTTGTCCCCATGGAGGAATTGATTGATTGATTGATTGCCTGCTAATCCATGTCCATGTTGTTCTTTCAGATCCGTCTGATCCCGTTTCACCCAAAGACATTCCCACCAGAACGCCCTACAAGCCCGGGTCGCCGGACGACGACAGGGAGAAAAACGAAGTCCAGCTGACACGAGGTGAGCCCGATTTCTACTTTTAATTTATAAGAATAAACTCATAAACTTAGGGGAATAAAGATGCAACTTTACCACAACAGCATCTTAAAAATTCAAGAAAAAGTTGTTCTAATGAGAAAGAGCTTGAATGGTTCTTTTTGTTTTTTTCTTCTTTTTCTTGAAATTTCTGAGTTTCAAGTTGAAAATTTTTGCCCTTTGAAACTCAAAAATATTTGAGTTTTTTCCTTAAAATTTGTGAGATTTTTTTCTAGCAAATCTTTTATTTTTTCAAACTCATATTTTCCTAAAAGTTGAACATTTTTGACTTTTGAAAGTTTTGAAAGATTTTTATAGGAAATTTCTGACATTAATTTAAAATTTTCTGAGAGTTTTGTAGTAAAGTTTTGACTTTTCAAACTCAGAAATTTAGGGGGTTTTTCTAGAAATTTTCTGAGAGTAATTTCAAAATATTTGAGTTTTTTATAGCTAATTTTTGACTTTTCAAACTAAGAAATTTCCTTGTTTTTTCCTAGAAAATTCTTGAAATTAATCTAAAAATTTCTGTTTTATTTTTTGGGTGGAAATTTGATCCTTTTTTCCCTTAAATGGCCCTAAAACGCCGTCGTTCTAGAGTTAGGGTCAAGCAGCTGCTCAAAATCAGTGGTGCGTGTGTGTGTGTGTGTGTGTGTGTGTGTGCGTGTGGGTAACAGAAAGGTCAGCGAATCATCAGCCGGTAATTGAATGTTGCCTATAAAACCGATAAGCATCTCTGGTCCTTCTAAGGTGTCTCCCGGCTGCTCGCCTTTCAGCTTTAAGGTGACATTTTCAGGAAAACGATCCGGTCGCCGTCTGCCGTCTTCGGCGCACAGAAACGGGCTTGTTTCGGGTCGAGCGGCTTCGCTTGCGCGCCTCCTATCTCTGCTATTGGATTGCAGCTCAAAAATCTCTGTGTAAGAAAATCAAGAGCAGTAATTTCCTCCACGAGAAGCAGGAAGTGCCTGGGGACGAATGCAGGCTGACCCACATAAATGCTCCCCTGGATCTCTGAAGAAACAACAACTGAAATAAAACCAATCAAGAGCCTTTACAAGCCCAGGAAATTAAACTGGAGAATATTCATTATTTATTTCAGACAAACCAGAAGGAAAGGGTTTAAATATATGCAACATTAGTTAACAAATATGTGACTCTTTTCTTTCTGTCGATGGAGAGTTTGTCCGTTTTTGGGATCTGTTGAGAGAGGAAAGATCCACATCGAGAAAATTAAAATGAAGGTTAAACTACACTTTAAAAAATTGCTTAAGAAGTGGGGCTCCACCTTAAAAAATTAGAACTAAGTAGAAAAAATACGAAATACGAAAAATTGTCAGAGCTTCAAAAGTAAAAAAAGAAGTTCTAGAAAAGACTCAGAAAATTTTAAGTTAATCTCAGGAATTTTCTAGAAAAAACATTGCTATTTCTTAGTTTTAACTTTGGAATATTTCTGAATTAAAAAAGTTGAAAAATTGCTAGAAAAACAAAAAAAATTTGTGATTCATCTCAGAAATTTTCTAAACAAAAACTGGATTATTTCCACATTTAAAAAGTTTAACATTTTCAGTTAAAAAAATTACAAAAAAATATGTATTCTTTTTTAAAATTGACATGAATTTATTCGTGTAATTAAACCAAAAGTACCTGCAGCCCAACCCTAAATAAAACTCACATATAAATCTGAGTCAGATCTTTTATTTTGAAGCTCTGGCTTCCTGTTGCACGTTGCTTAAATCGGAGCAGCAGCTCGGAGCGAAACTCTTCTTCTAGAAGCTTTTGTTTAAAAAAAGGCCACATCTCATCCGTTCTTATTCAAATTCAGCAAATACTTCAACCTTGAAAGTGGAGCAATCAGCGGCTGGTCGGAGATCCCGGAAAGCTGCACTCAGATAAATTACGTTTTGAAAGACATAAAAACTAACTTGATTTTCTGGCTAAAAGCCTCAGAGGGGCAGAGAAATAGGAATATTTGATACGGTCGTGAAACATCAATTATGGAAGGCAAGCTGTGCTCTGACTCCCAGCGATGGACCCTCTGGTTCTGATCCAACACTGGAGGCTGGGAGCGTGTGGCTCTGCTCGGGACCCGCAGCATCGCCGCAGCATCGATGCAGCATCGATGCAGCATCGCCGCAGCATCGCTGCAGCATCGCCGCAACATCGCCGCAGCATCAATGCAGCATCGCCGCAGCATCGCCGCAGCATCGCCGCAGCATCGCCGCAGCATCGCCGCAGCATCGCCGCAGCATTTTTTTAAAAAAAAGGAAAAAGAAATTTAACTTTTCAAAATCTGGAAATTTTCTTGTTTTTTTCTAGGAAATTTCAGAGATAAATCTAAAGCTAATTTTCAACTTTTGAAACCCAGAAATTTTTTCCTAGCAAAATATTGAAATTAATCTCAAAATTTTCAAGATTTTTTTTCTAGCAAATTTTCAACTCAGAAATGTCCTTGTTTTTGTAATGAAATTTTTTACTTTTCAAACTCAAACTTTTTCAGGTTAGTTTTTCAAATTCCATTTTTTTTTCTAGAAAATGTCTTAATCTAAAAATTTCAGAATTTTTTTAGCAAATTTTTGATTTTTCAAATTGAAATTTGAACTGATATTGAAATTTCAGAGTTTTTTCATACAAATCTTTGACTGTTAAAACTCAGAAATGTCCATGTTTCTTTCTAAAAGGAGTTTTTTTTGTAGATATTTTGCTTTCCAAGCATTGTGGTGAGGGGCCCGCACCAGTCATTCAGAGGGCTACAAATGGTCCCTGCGCCGCACTTTGAACAGCCTTGTTGCTCGACTTGTTGTTCTGGATCAGTCCCAGAGTTCTGGTTGGTTCTGACTCGCTCTCTCTCTGTTCCTACAGATAAATCCAAATTAGAAGACGGCGGCGGCTCCGGCGGCAGCGGCGGGAAATCGTCCAGCGCCATCGGCTCGGAGGTGGCCATCTTTGTGGGCATCGCCTCGGGCAGCGTCATCTTCATCATCATCATCGTCATGCTGGTCCTGCTGCTGCTCAAGTACCGGCGGCGGCACCGCAAGCACTCGCCGCAGCACACGGCCACGCTGTCGCTCAGCACGCTGGCCACGCCCAAACGCGGCGGCGGCGGCAACAACAACGGCTCGGAGCCCAGCGACATCATCATCCCGCTCAGGACTGCTGACAGCGTCTTCTGCCCGCACTACGAGAAGGTGAGCGGGGACTACGGACACCCCGTCTACATCGTTCAGGAGATGCCGCCGCAGAGCCCCGCCAACATCTACTACAAGGTCTGAGGGCCGGGAAAACGAAAACGCAGAACCCGGACGAGCCCCCGGTCGGAGCGAAACGAACCGCCCCGCTCTTCCTCTCTGTCGACTCCTCCTCCTCCTCTCCTCTGATGTTTCGTCACTAGTCGTTTCCTCTCTGAGTTTTCGCCCTTCGCTCCGGGTCGGTCACAGCCGGCGCAGACGATGGGGACGAGTAGCGAAGCCGCCGTCGCTCGCCGGGAAGCGGAACGGACAGCCTCTTCTTCGTTTTCGTCCACCGGGATTAAGTGAGTGGGATGGATGGATTTATGGATGTGAAAGTTTCTGAAAGTGTGAGAAAAGACAGACTGCTGTTTTGGAAACAGAGACTTTAACGATGGGAGAAAAAGCAGGAAGTGGGCGGAGCTTGAACTCAGCTGAGCGGATTTACCAGCGGGATGCAGAGAGATTCCCACGCCGGACCTTTTGTGGGACTTTCACCCACTCACCTGTCCACCCACATGACTACCATCACACAAACACTCACCTGTGCACAGAAACAGACTCACGGGTCAATGTGACGTGTTGTCGATCATCTCTCCTCATCCTCAGCTCGGTCTTATTTCGCGTTTTACTTGAAGGTTTAGAGAAAAAAAACATGATTGAGTCTCTTTGTTTAGTTCCACATTTACTGGCTTTGTTCATCTCTGTTTTTATACTTTTACGACGGCGTATCAGGGCCACTTTGGGTGGAAAAAAAGGAGTAAATTTCTGCCAAAAAAATCAAAGATTAATGTCTGAAGTTTTCTAGGAAAAAAACGTTAAAATTTCAGAGTTTCAAAATTCAAAATATTGTGATAAAAATTAATTTTGAGATTAATTTATGAGATTTTCTAGAAAGGACTTGGAATATTTTGAGCTCAGTTGCAAATTTGTGAGAAAGATAATCTCAGAAATTTTGTAGATTAAACAAGGAAATTTTCTGCAAATTTACAAAAAAAAAATCTGAGATTCTGAGATTAATTTCAGAAATTGTATAAAAAAACCTGAGAATTTTCTGAAATCCAAAAGTTGAAATATTGCGATAAAAAACTCAGAAAATTTGATGTTAATGTCAGAAAATTTCTAGAAAAATTTGGACATTTCTGAGCTCAAACAAATTTAAGATTTTTGACTGTTGAAGCTCAGAAAAGTTCAGAAACTCAAAAATGTTTGAGTTTGAGCTCAGAAAATTGCCATATTTTTTCTAGAACATTTCTGTGATTAATCTCAAAAGACTTTTTGTAGAAACGTGGAAATGTCTGTTCTCGAAAAATCGAAAACCTTCAACATTTAAAAATGTGAAAATTTCCAAAAGTCAAACCTTGTCAACTTTACAAGCTCACAAAATGTTCAAGTTTTTTAAAGATTACTCAAAATTTGTGAGCTTTTTTCACAAAAAGTTTAAACTTGTGGAGCTCAAAATTGCCCAAGTTATTTCTTGAACATTTCTTACATTAATCTGAAAATTTCAGTTTTTCTTCTCACAAATTTTCAAAATTTTTAGCTCAGACAATTATTGAGATTAATCTCACAATTTCTGAGTTTTTTTGCAGAAACTTCCTCCTCCCTTATTTGGTTTTCCGTCTACGGCGGCCCTGCTGCGACGGCGTAATCCTCTGGAATAGTTCGAGTGCAGATAGCGTTTTCTTTCCCTTTCCCCGATGTGGCATTGAAGCTCACGCGTGGCAGCAGCTCAGTTGGAAACAGGAGGAGGTGGAGGACTTTCCTCTTGCATAGCGCAGCACTTTTGACCCCTCCTTTCTTTACGTTCGTCCCTCCACTCTCCTCCGCCGGAGAGACGCGGCGACGTCCGGAGATGGGAGAGCGGCCGTGACCCGTCAGGGCCGCCACGGGGGCAATAAGAAGTCCAGTTCGCCTTACTGCTGTAAGACCTGGTGGAGGTCAGAGCGAAGCAGTTCTAGGTACTGTAACGGATCCCTCAGGGGTCCGGTGATGACTAAGGGTACCCTAAGGGCCCAAAATTCAGCCTGGCCGGTGCTCTCCTATTCTTTTCTGTAAAGCACAGGAACATCAGCTTAAACTTTCACTGTTTTCAGTCTCCATTAGCATTTCCTTCCTGTGAGTTTTCAGTTCTCTTTTTCTTTACATCCAATAGATGTACATTTAAAAGATAAAAAAGGACATTTAATGATGAAAAAATACAAAAATAAGATAAAATTTATTTATGATAGACACAGAGCACAGGTGTTGTCAGGCGGAGTGGAGAGGAAGAAACTAATTTTAATATATAAGTGGTATAAGTGCACATTATGCAATCTAGGTTTTGATTATTTGATATCTGGACGGTTCGGATCCCGGCTCCGTCTGCGAGTTATCCCAACCCAAAATAAGGTGCAGAGTAGCCGTTTGTCCCAAAGGAAAGTTCCCAGTGTGCCCGATTCTCCTCATACACAGCCTCCATGTTCCCCATGCATGTGTGTGTTCGCGTGTGTGTGTGTGTGTGTCAGTGACTTCATGCAGCGTCTCAGCAGTGACTTAGGCCTCTCCCTGAGCATTTATCAGCCCATTGTTCGCATCTCCATCGATTCATGAGCATCAAATTTCACCGAAAAAGCCAAGCCTTGTATTATCTGAGGTTTGTGCCTCTGAGAGGCTACAAAATCTGCAAATATGCAATTCTTATTTATTTTTTTAATCAATTCTAAAAGAAAAAAGTGTTCTTAACCACTGAAAGATGTAACAACAAACCAACATAACAAAATGAGTCTGTCTGGGGTTTTTTGTTGTTTTTTTGGACATTTTTTTTCTGCTTTTACTGCAAAAACAACAAAACTTACCAGGTATTTTAGTCAAGTTTTTAGTGCAAAGTCTTAGTACAACTGAAATAAGACAAAACTAACTGAAAATGAACCTTCTAGTAAAACAGAGGAGCTTGTTTTTAATCAATAATTCCTTAATATTGATGAAAACATTAATAAATCCACCGGCAGATTATTTCATTTGGGAAAAATTTCTTACTATAAATAAAATAATCTTGACTTAAAACCAGGGCTGTAGCTTACAATTAATTTAGTAATAAATTATTCTGGCGATTAATTGATTATTCTAGTGATTAATTGATTATTGTGATGATTAATTGATTAATCGGATTGGTACATTGTGCAAATTTTCATTAAACCACTTAAGCCTGTTTTTTACATATTAGAAGTTCATTAAGAGAATGAAATAAGCAAATAATTCAGTTACTTTTTCAATTAAGAAAATAGAAGTAATGTTGCCTAAAATGCATCTGCAGCTAAAAAAGTATTGCACACTAATCTGTTGATTATTTTCTGTATTAATAATTTAATAGTAAAAATGCTTAATAGATTTTTTAACTTCATTTAAACCAGATGAAGCTGAAAATGTTATTTGATTTCTATGTAGAATGTAGAAATAAAGAAGGTTTTTCATCTTAAATCCTAAATGTATATATTTTTTGTACAGTTTAGACTTAATAACTGCAATGACTGTTTTATCCTTTCAGCAAATGGCCTTTTTTAAATCTGTATGCTCCAGTTAACACTTAATCGATTATTTTAACAATTGATTAATCACAATTGAGTTGATTAATCGTTTCAGGTCTACTTAAAACAAGCTCCTGTTTCTTGCAGGAAAGTTATTTGTAAGTTATTTTTGTCTTATTTCAAACGTATTCAGAGGTTTCCAGTAGAAACTAGACAAAAGTAATCGTAATCATTTGTGTTTTTGCAGTGTTGACTACGTGCCGTAGTGCAAACTGTGAAAAACGAAACCATGACAAAGCATCAGTAACAGAACCTGGACAGGTATTTAGAGGTGGAGGAAAAGCGAAAAACAAAACAAACAAAAAAAGACAAACACAAACAGAAGAATGGCTTTTTAGTTGCTTTCTGTCTGCGGCAGAATCTGACAATCTCCTTAGTTTCTTTGAATCTGGCGTCCTTTTCTCAGCCGCCGCTCGGCTGCAGCTCTGCGGCGTCTGAAACGTTGTAGCGGCGCCGCGGCGGGCGGGCGGCGGTCTGCGGGCGGTGGTCTGCAGACGGTGGTCTGCTGGCGGCGGGCTGCGGTCTGCGGGCGGCGGTCTGCGGGCTGCGGTCTGCGGACGGCGGTCTGTGGGCGGCGGTCTGCGGACAGCGGGCTGCGGGCGGCGGTCTGGGAGAAGCACCTCAGGCGACTGTAAAATGCCTTGCTCGTATGGTCAGCCCTTGGTCACTTGACTCAGTAAATTTGCACCGTACTTCTGTAGGTAAGAACCTGTAAATACATTAATGTTTGTATTGTATATGGATCCTGGGTTGTTACAATAGCCTTATTCACCTTTGTAGGAAAGTAAATGAAAAAAAAGAAAAAGTGGATTACACTTCAGTAAAACAGAGCATACTACTTTTTTGGTAAATAGCTTATGTAAATATTGACCAGAACCCAATAAAAAACATTTTTTATAAACTCTTAAAGTAAGATGTTTTGTATAAAATTTGAATTTTTTGCTATGTATTTTAGCTAGCGCTCTATGGAAAGCCTGTGTCCTCCCCACTTCCTCCCGTTTTGCACTGTTTCCATGGTAATTTGGTTAAAAAAAAAGAAAAAAAAAGAGAAAAGTTGCCAAACCGACTGCTGCATATTTGTGCCATAAGTGTGTACCATAAATATTTATTAAATTAGTTTGTTTTTTCTCTCTTTCTCTCTCTCTTATGTTCCGTTGATGGTTTTATTTCAGTCCAGTTTGTAAGTAACAGTATTATATTTGCATCGTTTATCGTCTGCCCCGTTTTATTTCGTCATGTCACGGTTACGGCTCCCTCGTCCCTCGCAGTGTCAGATGGCCCAGATTGTGACGAAGATTAAAAAAGAAAAGACATTTTGAAATTCTGAATTTTAAATTAATTTCGAAGAGGATAAATGACACACATTCCACCAGTCTGTTACAAACTGAAAATGTTTTTCAATAAAATGTTTTTCCTATGGACACGCTGTCTGGGAGTGCTTTGTGAATTTGAAAAATAACATCTTAATACTGTCTTTTTACAATTTATTACCACTTATTACAGATTATTACTGCCTTATTACTCTCTTTTTATGGTTCAGCTTCTAATAACATGTATAATGCCAATAGTAGAGCATTTTTCATTACAGCCTGTTGCTAATTACTGATATGTTATTATAACTAATGAGAATTAGCAATTTTCTTGTAAAATTTGAAAAACAGGTATATTTGCGTGAGAAGTTGCCAGCCACTAATACGCCTGAAGGAGATGTGAAAGCAACCCTGCAGCAGCAGCAAAGATGTTAGCAACGATGCTAACACATTTTAGCCCAAATGATGCTAAAGAACGCAGATGTTTTAAAATATAACGGCACTTTAAAAATGGTAGCTTTAGCTGTTTTTCCTGCAATATGTGCACAGAATTTCTACACAGAATGATAATAATGTAAGGATAAGGAATATATATATTCCTTACTTTATATATATATATGTACTAGGTGTTTTTTTTTAAAGGAGTGTGGCAATTTTGTGGTTCTAAAAAAATTTTGTTTAGCTGGACATAATAAAAAATTACTCACAGGTTTGTAAAGGTTGCTAACTTCTAGCTAGCACTAGCTAGCTAATTTGGAGATAGCATTAGATATTTCAAAACATCTTAGGAGCAACGTGCTAAAAAACATTAATAAAAGATGTTTTGAGGCAGATTTAGCTTAAGCTAAGTTCCTCTTGTAGTCCAGGAGTATTTGAGTTAATGAAATAGTTCAATGCTACAGCTAGCATTCCTGTAGCGAATGCTAGCTGCTACAAGACGTTAGAAAGGATGGGTTTTCCGTGACGGTTACCCCTGACAACCAGGTTTTGTTTTAAAAATCTGAACACCAGTTGGATTTAATAAAGTTTGCTGTCTGAAGCAAACTAAGCTAGTGTCACCAATTCAAAGCATCTTAACACTTTACAATCTGCAGCTTCATTCGCCATATTGGATTGTTTTTTACTATTTTGATGTCGGGACATGTTAAAAAACTGAGTGTTTCACTGTATAAATTGAATGTACAGAAGGATATAATGAAGGAATTTATATGTACATAATTAAGTAGGTAATTATTTCTGAATTGACCCAAAACTCTGGAAAATTTGCTTTTGGTGTTTATTGGTACCAGGTTTCAGTGACTGACTTTTTCTTTTATTCTGTTCAAAGTTCTTATCTGGGATCCTTTCATTTCAATTTTCTAATGAAGCTAACCCAGGGGTGTCCAAAGTGTGGCTCGAGGGCCGTTTGCGGTCACTGGCATGTTTTTGTACGGACCCTGAATGATACAAGTTTCACCAGCGTAGGTGTTTGATGCAGATGGAAACTTTTTTATTCAATTAGGACAAAACTATTATAACTTTTTAAAATAAAGATTAAGTGTTTATTGCTGAGAAAAGACTAAATATTTTTCAGTTTTTTTTCAGTCGAGCCTAAAATAAATTAGTAATGTGGTTGTTTTTCTTTAAATAAAGAAAATGTGAAACTTTTTGAGGTTTTGTATCTTCAATGATTCACACATTCCATTCTTGCAAAATAAAAGACTATTTTCTTTGTTTTAATTAAATATTTAATGTTTATTGTTGAGGAGGAATCAAGTTCTCAGTAAAACTTTGTTTTAGTTTAGCACCTCTGAGTTGATAATGTTGGCTCAAGTAACAAAAACAATTAAAGCTGCAAGCAGCCTCGGGCGGCCCTCGCAGCCAAGCGCCGCTCCGGCCTATCAGCCACCGCGGGGGTTGACGCACCGCCGCCCGCCCGCCACCGCAGAAGCTCTCACGCAGTTTCCGCGCCCTTCCACCAGGCTGTACGCACCGACGTGTTCGGCAGCGCTTCCCGACAATGCACAAAAATTTGATGGAGATCGGGCGATGTAGCGAGGAGATATAGCTTGCGGATTAGCCTAGGGGGCGCAATGGAGTCACATTACATTTCAATGGTATTGGGCTCTTTTGGGGTTCAATAAAGGTCATACAAATCCATTTTGGCGCCAGTCGGATAATCCATGTATTATTTAGAGAAAATGGTATTTATATGGCAAGGGACTGATATTCGCCATTCTTCCACATCCACACAGCTCAGCCAGCATTGACAGACATCATCACTTTATCACTTAAAGTCAGTTTGCACAGGATTAAATCCATATAAATAATTACAGTAAAAGTAAGACATACAGCAGAAAAAACAGGGGACTTCCTGTTTGAAGTGGGCGTGGCTGATGTGATGACGTCACCTGACCATGACAATGTGATGAGGACTGGTCTGTAGTGAGATATATGAAATCTGATGTATGTGTAACCTGCAAGATTGAACTTATAGAACCTTAATGTTTCATGGTGAATAGTCAAAGTGTAACACTTAGCCACACCCAGATTCTTTGATGTACGGGAAATCCTTTTATAACTTTTTATCTTTAACCCCTCAATTTTGTGCTTAATGATTCTGAAGTCTTTACACACGGTGTATTAAATAATAATACGCCGTATTATTATTTAATAATGTCCAGCCTGACATTGTTCAGGCTGTAATGTGCATCTTCCACCTGTCCTCTGTATTTTTGCCAGTTTTTTCTTCTAAGAACAGTGGAGAATTGGGTTTAAAAATACGCTCTTAATAGCAGCTTGTCGGGCTGCTTAGTTTCCGTCTCTAGGCAACCGTGACACAGCGTCGGTCCGTAGCGTTCAGGGGTCCTTAAGCTCCAGCCACGACACTCACTTTAATATAGCTTACCTTAATATTTCCTCTTTTTCTTTTTTTTTGGTCATTATTCTTACATTTATTTTTGATATATGTGTTACAGGCGTCTCTATCGGCCAATTATTTATCGGTTCAATACTAGATGTTACATTTAATGTTTTTTTACAGAGGGGTGGTAATTCTATTCAGGGGTGCTGAGGTTTAGATACGCCACTGTGCAGAAGGTAGGCAGACACTAGTATGTCTCAGCTCTGCAGCAGCTCTGAAACTCAAGCCTTGGAATTCCCCTAGCAACTGCAGTGGGAATGCTGCCGTAAAGTAATGTCGTACTTTTCTCTTAAAGGGACACTACCCATATAGTAAAAAAAATAAATAAATAAAATGCACATTATTTTTCTGAAAACTCTTTTTTCTCATCGATATCTTTTTCATTAGTTAAGTAATAGTTACGTCTTCTGGTGAAATACACATATAGTTATTCTTCATCTTTAGCTTTCTGATGTGAGACTCTCTTTTCTTATTGATCTTTTGTTAATGGTCAAGTGATATTTGCCGCTATTTTCAAATTTCTAATGTAGTTTCTATAGAGTTACAGGTCATTTATAAGTTACAGGTCAATTTTCCTCTTATTGAACAAATCTTTGTATAGTAATGTGAGGTACACAAATAATAATACTAAGTATTTATTACTATTAAGTTTTTATTACTATTCAGTATTTTTTTACATGGCCTATATTTAACAGAAGATGTTCTTTCTTTTTTTTTGGAAACTCTATTTGTGTCTTTCAACAACTAGATTTATGTTTCTGTGTTGATTTATGTTGATATCACATGTATTGTTTTGATTTTTTTTTCTATTTCAGCTAAATATATCACAAGTTATTCATTCATTTAACATTTTTGTAACATTGTAAAACAAGATGACCCCTCTAGGATAAAATGTAGTTTAATTTGAAGTTGAGTTAAAGTTTGAGGGAAGGTCCAAGTGGGATATTAACAGACTGAAGTAAGTTTGGTATAAATGTTCATGGCACACAACTCTTTTGTGGTTTTGACAGAGCTTAGTTGGAAGGGAAGATTTTTTTATATTTTTACTGTTGAACAGCATGGATTGTTGCTAAAGAATGGTGTGGACAATCGAGTTGGAGGAGAGAGAGGGAGCAGCAACATCTCAGCAGGTGGGACAGTTACAAGTCAGACAGAAATGATACATCCAAGATACCTTATACACACACTGGCCATTTCAACAAAGACTTGGGGAAAAATTAAATAATCTTCATTAAATTAGAAGTTTTTTTAAATAATTAATAAAATGGAGTGATCAGAATTAGTTTAGTAAAATAAAAACACTGTGCTTTTCGTACAACTTCACAGTCAGGTCAAAAAGTTAGAAATGTTTTCTTTAGTTTCTTACAGCATAGTTAAACAAAGTTAGAGATGTTATCTTTACTGCTTTTTTTGCAATTCCCAAATATATTGGGGTGTGTGACAGGGTGTGAATGATGGGCATTAACTTAACATACTTTTTATAACAATTCTTTATGAAGGTCGGTACATTTACTTGTAAGATATACCACTTTCAATTTTGGGGATGGTGTGACTTATTGCACCACAACTCAAAATTTGTTTTAAGATATCTCCAAATGAATTAGAGATATTTTTATTTAGACAGCTTTTCCATTTAAGATATCTTAAATTAATTAGTCAAAATGTAGTTTTCTCTACATGATGTATTTTTACATAATTAGAATGTAATTACGGACAGTAAGACAAATCTGAATTGATGTTAAAATGGCTTGCCATACTTTACATTCT
>CAEFZX010016301.1:0-19197 GCA_903066825.1 Alfaro cultratus | reverse complement strand
CGAGAGAGACACCCACCACACCCGCCCCACACATTGAGCGCCTTGCTCGCACACTTTATCGCTGGCTATATATATATATATATATATATATATATATATATATATATATATATATATATATTTGTCATAGATCGTCTGATTTTATTTTATTCATAACTTTCGACTTTATCCTGATCTGATCTGTTTCTAGTTTTGTGGTGCAGACACTTAATTTTTGTAGTCAATTTATCTAATTCAAGAAAAAAACCTTTGGACTAGTGGTAATATAATTTGGAAATTCCATTGGTTAGTTTTTTCATTAGTTTGTTACATAGCTCGTTAAACTGTATTTAATTGACCTTTTAGTATTTGTTTTTGTTGTTGTTGCTGTTGTTATTGTTTGTGTACACTTTTTACTTTCTGACTTTGGTTACATTTCTCAAATATTAAATAACATTAAGATAGAAAATGATAGCTGAACTACTGTGGATATCCAGGTAATTTATTAATTTTTTATTCACGTTAACAAATTGTATGTTTATCCTAATCTTTTTTATATAATAATTTACTTTTCTTCCTCTAGTGCACAGTTTTCTTTTAAAAAAGGAATAAGTGTGGAGATCACTGACGATATCGGCCACAAGGTGTCCCTCTAAACTAGTTAACTAAAGTGTCAGCCTTCTAAGTATTTGGAACATAAAATAAAATTGTGCGTCCATGAGATTTCAGTATGTCCTTTATGATTTAAAACAACCAACAAGCTAGAGTAAACTGATAGCTAAATAATATTACAAGCGTGGTTCATTGCAGAAATTATTTGAATGAGCTTTCCTCATCAGTACAAACTGACCCCATGTTCTTTATTATTGTGTATTACTAATAAATAACAAAAGCAAGTAACATAATTTATTGAAAACATATTTATTTGTCTAAGAAAATCTCTGAGTGATAATCTGAATCTAATACTGAATTGTTTCAATGTTATCAAACAACTTAATAATTAGTTACCTTCACTGAAATATATTTACACTGCAAATTATCTCCTCAAATGACACATAACGAAAGCAAACAATAACATGATAGAGAATTGTTTGATTCACAGAAAGTGGCTGAACATTACATATGTATTCTTGTTATATTATATTTCATCTTGCTTTAATTACTCCTAAACACACAGCTGGCACGTTAGGCATTGATATGTGTCAAAATACCACAGAAATTGAAGTACCAGCAATTTGTTCCTCATTTCCTTTGCTACATTGCATTCTTTAGTACAACTGCAGTCATAACGTCATGCACTGAGGAAGCAAAAGCATCTTAAATTAACTTTCTAGCTGACTTACAAGTTTTAAAAATTAAACGTTTTGGTCCTGAAATGGTTTCTAACAGACCTTTGCAAAACAAAAACGTAGGTAATGTGCTGCTTCAGAATATAATCTAGCTAAAACATAAGGGATGTTTTTGTGTCTCACCCTTAAAAGAGCTTCACTTTCTCATGGGGGTGAATAGAGATCAAGACTGAGTAGCTACATGGGCTGATGCGGAGGACATGCTCCCGGCTCATGTGCCAAGTATGTGAATGCTTTTGTAATTGCTGTGGCAGAAACCTGGGCACAAGCTGTTAGCTTACATAGAAACGAAAACATCTAAAACAACCCAAATACAATGCTCCTTTGAGCTCCGAGTTTTCAGAACTGTAAGGGTCTTCTTTATAGTGACAGGAGGACCAATAAAGATCTTTCTTCCATACCTTCAAACAAGCAAAGTGATTTGTCTTTTTCATATAAAGAAAAGTCTTGTTTAGCCGTCCCAGGCCAAGCTGCAGACTCCCACGCTCAAATGAAGCTGACTGAGCAAACTCATGTCATGTCACAGGGCGGGACAGAAATGACTTCAGCAGGGCTGGAAAACAAAGCTTCCTTTTCCTCGCTTCAACCGTTACAACAGCACTGAAGTGGTTTAGCTTTCAGGAGTAGGGCTCACATTCATTACATTATTCATTACATCTAATAAACACAACAACACATGTACATTTTATCACTAAGATAAAAGGAAAAATTCAAGTCCGAAACACCTTCTGACCTTGAAAAGAAAATTATTCTTTTCAGCAATATTCCTACTTATGAAATGAGTATGTATTTTGGGTGACTGTGCTAAGGGCTTAGCCTGAGCTGAAGAAACTCCAACAGGGGAAAATTATTTGTTGGATTTATTGTAAAAGAAAACTGCTGTATCCTGAAGATCATGGGTGTATGAGAGTTAAGTGGTGGTAAATCACAATACTATGTAGAACATTTAATACTGATCTCAATGATTTCAATGTAATGTACTTTTGTACTTGAAATTGGTACCATAACATGCCTAATTTTAAATTATTAGTGTCAATATCAGGACCAAAAATTTGATTGTTGCATCCCTAACTTTCCCGCAAAGGTTTGTCCCAGAAAAGGATTCCATTTTCTTCCATAAGGTTTAGTGGCATCCAAACAAATTCAGTTTGGGTTAACTAGGATCTTGACATGTTAGAAAAGCATTTGTGCATTCACAGCTATCACAGCGAAAACAGGTGGAAATACAGCTTTTTTCTAAGATAATCTTTAGAGAGAAGTCGTGTAGGTGGAGAACAGAAAATGAATTCCATCACGAATATCTTAGCAAAGCAGGTTAGCGGTTTAAAAGTGCAATCCAGAAAGGATAAAACAGCCCAGTCAATAAAATTGATTGCTGGTCAATTACATTAACACTGAATGGTCCAATAAATTACAGATGTATTGAAGCTTCAACTGATGTATGGTTCCCCCAACCTGATCTTTACTACAAATGCTGATACGTATTAGTCCTGTTAAAGTGGATGACTAGCATCTTAAGGAAATGTCTTAGTCTAGCTCAAACCATCAGATCTGTAACACTTATGATAAAGAGTTAGGACTCCAAATGAGGCACACTGGTGATGTCCCGTGAAGGGAATGAAGTGGTGATGTTGCAGCATTCTTCCAAAGTTCGCCAACTCAGGAAACTGTTGCATTCAGGAGCAGCAGCATTGAACTGGAGCAGCTATGTGCAGAGTTGCATAGTTCAGTTCAGCTGAAGGAGAAATATCCATCCACAAGTGTTCATTCCAGGATGTCAGTTTCAAATGGGACCAGATGGTAGTAGGAGAGGTTGGTGACATACGCTTCTGTTTCCCCGTCACACACGTCTGCTTCCATTGGCAAAAATTCTGTTCCGTCTTCGTACCTGTGGGAAAACCCCCAAAACAGGTCCGGTCAAAAGTTTACACTCATCATTAGCGGAAATGTCATATTTATTGGGGGCTTTTAATAAGTTATTTAAACAGTTCTTCTTGTAGAGTTCATTGACAATACTACAAATTATTTTGATGAGCTTCTTATGTATATATTTGAAAATATAGGTATAATTGTAACTGTAAGCGATAAATTGTGACATTTTGACCCCATTCTTATTTTTCAAAAGCTGCTTTGTGGCAAGTACCAAAAGGAATGTGTTCCACTTTTGCTTCCTACACAAAGAAGGAAGGAAGAGGTGTACAGGGAGACTTCCTGTAATGCACGAAGGCGGTGGATAGTCACATTAAAAGACTTCATCACTCAACAACTCAGAAGCAAACATGGAAATAGTTGGATTTGTGGAAAAATAGCAAATTTAGTAGTAAAAAAAACTTGATGCAAAATTGACACAATCTTACTTAAAAGTTAGCTCAAGAATGCTATGATAAATGTGTTTTTTCATGCACAGAGTATTTCTAAGCTTATCTTACAAAATAACCTGAAAGCTTAATACTCACGTGTGCTCTCCAGAGTCTGTGGACGACGGTCTTTCTTTTTCCTCTGGTATACTATCATCAAATACAATAGTTTCTGTGTTGGCCAGACAGAATCCATTCGACCGCATGATTTCTGAAAGGTACAGAGTGCAGCATTGCATCATACGTGAACTTATCAAAGGCTGGGGGATGAAATCAGCTCACTGATCGATATGTTCCACATGTACATGTACCTGATATGTTGATTGGACTCTGAAAGCACGGCTGGATTCTGTGGACTTTGTCATTCCTTAGCACCTGGTCCAGCGGCGAGCGTTCAAAGAAAGTCAACATCACCTCCGACCTGGAAAACTGGAAGAGGGATGTTTTTAGACTGGGGAACATCAATTGTACTGACATAAAATGAAAGATCACAAAAACACATTTGAGTATGTTTTTAACATTGCATGGTAAATAAATACAAGCATCATCAACTAAAACTAAACGTTTATGTCAACATTTGACTTGTCATAATTCTCTACCTTGTCATGCTTTTTTATTTGTGTTGTTCATTATTCAGTTTTACTAATATTTCATGTAACCCAGAGTTTTAAACCCCGTCAAAAAATACAAAGCAAGACCTTTTAAATAATAATGAATATTACTGTTGCATCTTCTTAAGGTTTTGCTGCTGTTTTCATTTTACTTCTTGGATTTTATCTGTCGAAATATCACCTTTAAAAGATAAAGTGATAAAGTGATAACTCCAGGTACCTTGGTGGTGGTTATGTGATGCAGTTTTAATGATTTAATCCTCTAAATATACACCAGTATGTTAATTATTTAGTCAATGGAATTTGGGCAAAAGGGTTTGTTGTAGCTATTTGACTTTGGTATCTCTCTGGCCCTTCTCCCTCCATTTTATGGCATAATTATGAATAGTGTTTCTTGTCACATTAAAAATAAACTAACAGTTTTAATTAAATTACTAACCTTGCATGGCATGTTGATGGCATTCTTTAGAAGTCTTTCCACCTCATTCAACTTCTCCTCAATGTCATGTGCATCTTTGATTTTTACCAGACCTGCAAAAAAGAAAAAGATGAATGGATGGATGGGAATAAAAATATGAATAATATATATTATATATATAGAGAGAGAACATATTTGGCGTTATCACTTGCAAGTCTGGGGATTAACACAAAAACACACAGTTTCAACACAAGCATCAAAGCTCTACTTTTAGGTGTTTTATGAAAGGGGCTGATCACAGGTGAATGCTTCAAAGCTAACATGGAGATGTCCGAAAAATCACAGTCTCTCCCTGTCTGCATTAGCTGCCAATTAATGCTTTGTAGAAGTGAAACCAAGGATATAAAGATGGAGGTACTAATGACAAAAATATTTAGCAATTTGGATATCTGGATATTTTTCTTATCTTGGAAAAATTATGTCAAAAATATTTAGAATATGGACTTTCATTCTAAGCTTCTGTATACAAATATGAAGGCCAGCAATACTAAAAAATAGATTTTTGTTTGTTTATTTGGTAGCTTAATGCATTTAAGTGGTATGATAATGATTAAGGTAGTCACATTATATTGCTAAGATTAGTACAGCATCTTTATCTTTAAATGTGTATATTAGTATATTATAAATTGTCAGAATCCAAACGTTTTTGCGAAGTCAGTTGTTACACTGCTGAGGGATTTGCTGCCTGTATGGATTTATCCATCTATCTCTCAGTAATGCAATGTACAGAAACCTTTAATCTCCAAAGAAACGGCCAAAAATTAAATGTCAAGCACAACTATTTTTGTACTTTGACAATTAATCAAGACTGTTGCTGTGACCTTTACTGAAACGGAGCGTTACCTATCTGCAAAGTCAGGACATAGCAATCGGAAAAGTTGGATTTTTTTAAAAAGGTCAATCTAGATAGATAAAAGTGGCCAAGCTTTTATTAAAGTAACCTTTTTCTTAACAATGCTGCGTGGTAACTGCCCTTGCAACAGGAGCACAAGAAACGCCATAAAGTGTTGCTGTAAAATTACTGTGTGACCACTGGCATTTGTTTAACAGCACATAATAACACAGAACAGTAATAACAGATGCTGCATACCAAAGTCTGTGATAATTTAAGTCTTGAACAAAAGAGGGAATGCATATTTGGAAGGTGGTGGGTGGATAAATATCAACCTGTTTGGTGATATGAGGCTGCCACCCCTCAGACTGGGCGGTCAGGGAGGCGTCATTTACTGCCATGTCAACAGAAAGGGATGTGGTGAGAAGTATGAAGAACAAATACTGAGGTCAAACTGATGAAGCTCTGTCTCATCTAAACAACATGAACAAAACAGGCACTGTTGCATAGAAGAGCTGGTGCTATGTGCACCCACAGCCTCAACCATTTAAAGCGATTGCATCATTCCCAGGGGGTTGAAGAATTACTGGATGGTTAAATCCTCAAACAGTTAGAGAATCTTAATGCCCAGACGTTTTTCTTAACAGGGAGTCTTAAAAATGTGTTTGCCTGGTTTGGACCGGTTGACAATATCAATGTACAAGCTTTAAAAAGTTAAAAAGATTATCATTATCAACTTCAACTATTTATAGCTCATTAATAAGATACATATAATGCTGGAAAGTTTCTGTTATTCTGTGGATACATATAGAACAACAGCTGATGAACTGGCTGAAAGAAAACGCCACCACTTTTTATTGTAGCTATGGTTACAAAAAACATGGAGACTGTGAGGAAACTGAAGGAGAGCCACTCATTGCTCTTATTAAAATATATGCTTCATTATTTAGTCAGTGTGTGACTCACATCAACTGATCACTGTAAAATGTGTGTCCCAGATTTGTACAGTGGTAGAGGACAGAGAAAAGTTTTAAACCACATAAGAAGAAAATTCCCACTGAAGATAGTATTTTCAGTGTTCCTAGAAACCCCATCTGCAACACTTCTTTTGCTACGCTTGCAATTAGCACAATACAAGACAGAAGTCAACTATGTCTTCCAAATAAGCTTAGATTTTATCCTTCGAAAACTGTCTTCAGAAAAAATGCAATAGCAAATCTGTCTTGTTTTTCCAACTAAAATGCCTGAGACCATTTCCTTCAATTTTCCGTTTAAGTGTCTATTTCCTGCGTGGACTTCCTGTCTTCCTGATGTTATGTTGTAACTCATTATGAAACGCTCTCCAAGACTGTTCACTTAGATTTGCTGGCCTTAAAGCTGACAACTACGAAGATCTTAAAGACGTTTCCTTTTAGCTGCCAGTAAGTCTTGGGTAGAATCAAGAGACTGCCTCGTTTGAGGTTAAATAGCAATTATTATTATTATTAGGATTATAATACATAATCAAACATATGAGCTCAGAAATGTCAAATTCATCTTTAAACAGAGAGCTTAAAATAATCAGAAGATGTTGTAACACAACCATCGTCTGTGAGGATCTGATAAGCATATGTCAGCAGTTTAGCACATAATCACTCAACCACCAACACACAGCAGTTTGGTCAGTGTGTTATTTCTTAATATCGCCGTCAACAAGCTGACAACACTATTCTCTAAATCTTCATTCAGGCAGCTATTAAATTTGCTGCTGTGTACTCTCATTTATTAGATACACTTGCATTCTTTAAGCGAAACTCTAAAAAGTTTTCATTATATGCTATGAATTACTTTGTACATAAAATGTATTTTAAACACGTAATCATTTCACAGGATGAAAGTGTTTTTTTAAATTCAGAATTGAATCTTATTATATTTTTAGCTCATTTTATTAGAAAGAAAGGGGTTAACCTTCATAAAAAATAAAACAATATAAGAGCAGCCTGGAATGTCACAAAAACATCATTATTTATTTTTAAAGGCTATTTGTAGAGGGCAGGACCACATAATCTTCCTTAAGAGTAGTTTGTTAATGCCAGAATAACCCAATAGCTTACTAAAATGCTCAAAAACAGCAAGCAAATTACTGTTCATCAGTCCTAAACTATTTTAATTAGAGTCTTTGATTTGTAGGAAGCAGGGACAGAGTTGGATTTTTAATTATACCTATTTCACATGAGCAATCGGGTCCAATTGATGTTCACACTGAGGTCACATGCACACACCAGGCTAAAAATGGCCAGTCCCCTCCTCTCTCAGTCACTCTCTAAATCTCTTTCTCATCATGACATCAGTCTGAAAAGCTCTACACGCCTTCTTTGTTGCCCGGGTGCTTCACAGTTACAGGAAAACATGACTGCAGCTTGAAAGTTGACTGGGAAAGGACCGTCAATCTAAACAACGCTCGAGGCACGCAAATGAAATATTGAATGTGAAAGAATGTAATTAAACCCGTGTTGTTTGGAATACTGGTGACTTGTTGAAGCGGCTCTGAGTGACTGAAGTAGCTTAACTTCTGCCTCAACTATCAACAGCATCCATTGACAGAGTTCCTACATACTTCATAAAAACAAAATCCAAACTTTTCAATACTCTACATTTAATTCAAAATACTAAAGATGGTCGCAATATTTCTACAGTGAAAAGCTGCCGTTTTAAATACGGAGCATTTTGTGTCCCGCCACCAGTCTTGGCCAGGATTCTCTGGCAAAAGAGATTTTTATTCTCAGTGCGGATTTTCCTGATGAAAAAAAAGTTAATAACAAAAATGGAAAAGCAAGAAACTGCAAAGAAAGAAAAGAAACAAGAATAAAGAAGGGAAATACAAGGAAAGAACAGAGGTTGGAGACATTAAGGAATAAATAAGAGGCAGAAGGCAGGGGAAAAGAAAGACAACAAGAAAGAAACAGAAAGGAAATAACAAGAAAGGACATAAAAAGTAATTAAGGAAAGAAAAAAACTATTTTCTTCTAGGGAGGATAAATGGAAAGAAAGATGGAAAGTTATAATGAAAGAAAGAAGGACGGATATTAGAAAGGACAAGAGGTAGGAGACGGGGAAAGGAGAATGAAGAACATAGGCAACCATAGAAAGGCAAAAGAATGGAAAGGAGGAATACGGAAAAGGGAGCAAGGAAGAATAGGAAAGGAGGTGGGCTGAGAGAAAGCCTTTCTTTTCTTATGTTGGAAAGACAGAAGGAAGAAAAGGAAGAGGAAAGGAGGAAAAGAGGTGAAGGCACACGAAAGAAAAGAAGGAGATGAGGGAGGGAGGAAGATCAGACCTTCAGACGTTTATATTAATATATTAAATATATAAATAAGGCCTTTTATTATTCTAATTCAAATTCAAAAATGTTTTATTTATTCAAAAGCAAAATTAAATCAATAACACTCTGTTTTCTCAATCCAAATTTATTCAAACCTGGAAAATCTTCAATCAAATTTTATATAAACTCTTCCAGACTTTCCTAGACTACATGAACCTGGCAGTTACTGTTCAGCTGTGATCTGGATAAGAGGTGTGACAGTCAAAATAAAGAAGCAAAAAGTGAGTCATGTGACCCAGAATGCCTCTTCCCAAAATACACCAAACACTACAGAGGAAGAGGGAAGC
The DNA here is from genome assembly GCA_903066825.1 of Alfaro cultratus. Taxonomy (NCBI): domain Eukaryota; kingdom Metazoa; phylum Chordata; class Actinopteri; order Cyprinodontiformes; family Poeciliidae; genus Alfaro; species Alfaro cultratus. The sequence continues at coordinate 9,943 of CAEFZX010016301.1, read as the reverse complement.
CAGTAAGCTGTCAACAACTCTGTCAGCTCTTTCAGGGCCCAGGCAGGAAGCAGAGCTTTTCTAGCCTCCACTAAAGGGATGTTTCCGAAACACTTGCATCGGCTCGCGGGGTACAGAGACAAAGAGGAAGTGCAGAGGAAACTCAAACACTGAATAAATAGGAAACTCTGCCAAATCTGAGGCAACTCCAGCGTAGAACCACCTAAAGCTGAAAATACTGAGGTCCAACATAGAGATGTCACAAACTGGTCTATAGAAAACAATACTTTAAACTCTGTTGTTATTCAAGCTGAAGTTGCAGAAGAGAAAAGTTTAGTTTGCCATACAATTAAATAATTTTTTCTCATGCAAAGTCATTTTTCCTGTATGAACAGCAATATATTGCATGCCTTTCAGGTTTGATGACATTTATGTAAGTGGTACAACAACTTCTGTTTCATTTTCTTCCAACAGCAAATTATTCCTAAGTTCCCTTTGAACTGATCCTTGGTGGCATTTTAGCACAAAATAGTAATTTGCTTGTTAGGCTTTTAGGGGGGATATGATGGTTTTACTTGCATTCTGAAAACAAAACGCTTATCTGAACTTCTGTACTTAGAGCAAAGCAGAGCTTTCAGGTAAAACCCCAGATTAATTCATCAAAACTTTGAAATTCCACAATTTCCTTTCAATGAACACATCACCCAACAGCCTATGCAAAGACTATGGACATTTACTATGATGCATAAAGATGGAGGGTTTTGTAATGTGCTTTCATTAGCACAACCTAGAAACACATCCCGTACAACCACAAAAGCCATATTTTTGCTTTAAATATGTTGAAATATAACAGAAACATGCTGTCTGCTCCACAACAGGGCTGCTGCAAGCACATCCTAAAGAACTTGTTGATCATTAACTTGTTCAAACAGGCTGATGTAAATGCTATCTATGAGCAGCTCAGAGTAACCTCAAAGCCTTAACAAATATATCCACTATTAAACATATCATCATCCTTTTGAATTTGTATAATAACCCCTAGGAGTCTATATGTGGTGCCGTAGAAAAAGTATTCACAGACGGGTTTTTTTTGTTTTTTGTTGTTTTTTTACCAGTGTGATGGATCCACACAAAGTAGTGCATAATTGTGAAGTGAAAGGAAGTTTGACCCTACAAAATGGTAACAAGTTTGAGACTTTGCAAGTCTGTGCAGCAGTGTGTTGAAGCTGAAAGAAAACCCCATATATTTTGAAATGATTTCCACAGCTGTTCTGGAGTCAAACAAAAGAAAAAAAGGTGAAATCCAAAACACCAGATGTTTCACTGTCTGAGGCAGAATCATAAATATCTAAAGAATTGTACTGTTCAATTAAATACCCATTTCTGGAAAAGAGACTTGAACTTTGCAGATATCTACATGTAAGATTCCTATAATGCAGGAGAGATGCTAGAAAGTTTTCTAAGGGTTGCAGGTTGGGGTCCGACTGAAAACTTTCGGGAGATTAACCAAAAGTAGAAGCTAAAACAGAATGAGTGTGATATGAGTTATCATGGTGGTCAGAGCTCCAAGATGGGAAAGATGTCACATCCTATTCAGGGGTGCTCTCTTTGCAACTCAGAAAATAGAAGGATTTGAACTGCCATCTTATGGATAACTATTACTAGTAACACAAACCAAATCAGGCATTGATTTCAAAAGCAGTAAGGCAGTGGGCTGCTTAATTTTCACCACTATGTTTGCTAATACCCCACCACTGTCCTGAGATCTTATATGCTTGGCAGCCATATTGGATGCAAAACTCAGGGTTGTTTTGTGAGCTTTGACTTTCCCAGTCAGAATTCTGACTCCTGCATTTCTGTCAGAATTTCGAAAATTCAGCTTGCAAGTACAAAGAGAACCCACTCTTATCATCCTGTAGGGTATTTAATAAACACTGAAACATGGGACTTGTAGGGAATCAGTTCCTGATGCAGGCATGTGGTGGATTCTTTTCTTTCTATTAAAAAGCCAGCAAACTCAGTCAATCTATATAACAGAAATTGGCTATGCATACTTACAATTTTAATCATAATACAATTATAATGTTTTGATACTTCTTTCATTATGTCCACTTATCTTTTCAGAGATACCTTGGTTGGATGACCATGTATGCATAATATCATTCAAAAGGTAATATTTGTAAAAGTTCGCATTCATTTAGCGCATTTTTCTCCATCAGTCTAAACATCCAGCTTTAATAATAAGTGTCTGTCATCATTTCCTGTCTTTCTCAATCTGTTTCTCCCATCTTACCGACCTTCTATCAGCGGAGATTTAGATAAGTCCTTTCTATCCTCCGGAAAAGACTTCAGCAGTCTCTTAAAGAGCCGCCCCAGGTCGGAATAACTCCGATGCAAGTATAAAATGTTCCTGTCGGACCACTCGGTTCGGATCTCGAAGAACTCCTCTTCCTCTCCGCGCTGGCTGATGATGAGCCTCCGGATCCCGTTAACCCAGCAGTCCCGGACAAACATGTTGACCAGAGACGTGCCTTCGAACACGGCAGATGCCATCCCGCCCTTCAGGCGTTTAGGTCCGGCATGCCGGGGCTGCTGCCGCAGGGGGGCTGTGGTGGAGGGGACCAGCTCTGAAACCTAAACGCTGCGCCGGAGGAGGAAAAGGCAACTTCGGGAAGTTTTCCGTCCGCCCTCTGAGAGAGTCGGACAGCTGCTGCAGCAGAGAGAGAGAGAGAGAGAGAGAGAGAGAGAGAGAGAGAGAGAGAGAGAGAGAGAGAGAGAGAGAGCAGCAGGAGGAGCAGAAAGAGGAGGGTTTGCTCAACTCATAGAACTGTCAAACGTGGCATGACTTAGGGAAAAACACTCAACTGACTTCAGAGACAAATTTAGCGCCTCTGCGAAGCTGATTTAAATAGCCAATTTTAGCCACTTGAAAGAAAAAACAAAAAAGAAAATGTGAGTCATTTGATTTTTTTGTGAAGTTAAAATTATGATGTTAACTTTATAAGTGTAGTTATTAATTCAAATCGTAGTTTTGAGAAAGCAAAATTATGAGTCTTAAAATAATTCAGAAGACAATCAGCCACAATTATTTATTTTAGTCATATTTAGTCATTTTATTCAGCTTCCTTCAGCCACTTGTTGATGTGCCCCTGAGCAAGGCACCTATGTCGCCAACCGATCTGCGTGTTGGTATATGAATGTGTGTGCCTGACTAGTGAAAGGTGCTTTAATAGTGGAGATGCCTAGAGAATCACTTTAGAAATTGGAGCCATAACTTAATTAACTTTAACTTTTGAAGAAGTCAATGAGTTTTACATTTTGACTTTCATTATTAAAATATTTCAATGTTAAATTTCAATTTTATATGTGATATTCAGGCTTATGAGATACAAAATTACTCCTAGGAGTTACAATTGGGAGATGCAAAATTGTTTTTAAATTTTTTTTAAAAAGTATGCTCACATTTAAAGTCATATGTTTCATATTTAGAACTTAATGGAATAGAAATATATATTGTTGTCCCACAAAGGGGAAATTCTGGCCTACCAGCAGTAAGGTAAAGGTAAATAGAAGTATGCCTGTTTAAAGTAAGGCTAATAAATAAATAAATAAATAAATAAATAGACAAATAAGTAAATAAAATAACATTTTAAAAAATCAGAACAGAAATAGAATAAGACAAGTAACTATGGATTTAAAGACAAGATTAGGAGGTAAAAAGTCCAAATTTGATATTTAAAGTCATGATCATGAAATACAAACAAGGAACCATGGGTTCCATGTCAGCTTTTTACAGTCATAGTTTTAAGATAAAAAGTCACAATTTTTACTTCAGAAGTCATAATTGTTAAGGTCAAAACGATGTGTTCTGAAGTCATGATTTTGACAATAAATGCCATAATTGTGAAATCCAAAAAACAAATCACTTTGTATCCCTTGACTATGATTTGGGATTTTGCATGTGTGACTTCCGATTAACTTTAAAAAGTTTAAAAAAAAAAAGAAGACAAAAAAGATTAAAAGAAAGATAAGACATATTCCTTTAAGTGTATTGTTTATTTCACCCTCTAGTTTATAGTTTCCAGAGTTCAGAGAGTTTGAGCTTTCTGGGTCCGCTGCCCGTTTTCCTCACTCCCTCCCTCCTTCTTTCCTCCCTCCTTGACAACAGGGTATAATTATGCAAGGAATGCAAAGGTCTGCAAAGACTGCACTGTCCATCTCCTTTTGCAATAACAGGATAGTAGTATACCTTTCTCTCCTCTTAACCATGATAAGTTCTGCTAACTACTTATTAGCGACTCTTCATTTATTGCCTCTGCTCCAACTATAAACAAAACCAGCTTTAAATGATGTGTTCTTTCCAGACAGCCAGTGGAGAGAGCTCCCAGAAGAGGCTGCTGAGGGTCTGTGGGGCCCAAAATCAACTTTTGGTTTGATTCAAACAGCTTATGTGTTTTAGTTGTGCTGATCCTGTCTGAATATGACACTCTGGGGTTTTCTTTTTGATTAAAAATGTGTTCCCATTTCATTTCACTGACTGCTTAAAGTCTTAAACAGAACACTGTGTTCTTCATGTTGTACTCCAAAATAAACAAAGTTGCATCAAAGCGCTGAAGAACAACAGCAATAAATGTAAGTGCATAAAAAAATTCATAAATCTCTATAAACATACAAAAAATAAAATGAATACCAAAAAAATACAGCCTTTAAATAACACTATCTTAGTAAAAAAAAAAAAAAAAAAAAGCCAAGTGTTTCTTTTTATTGCACAAGACTAACAAGGATTGAGAAACTTTCCCTAATTTTGGAGCAGATTTCTAATTTGGATTTGAACTGGTAGCTTAACCACAGCACTCTTGTTGTTAAATAAGACCCTTGAAACACAGTATAATGGCGCCAGATAGTTAATTTCCCTAAAAGCTAACAATATCAATCCAATAAAACCTATAGCATTCAGGAAGAATGTCATAATGTCAAAATCTGGGCTTTTAATAAATTATTACTGCGAATTTCCTCACTCCCATTCTGCTTTTCTGTACTGCTTTCCCCTAGGCAACAGAAATGGGCTGAATACAAATATAAAGACTGAAATGTGCTGTATAAATAAAATGACCTTACCTAACAATCAGCTATCTAGTATTCATGTTTTGACAGAGCAGCCTAAAGAGAATTAGGGTGTCTCTGTATAACTCCATTGAGCGGAGCACTTATATTTCACAGAGAGGAGAGCCAGGGACTAATAAAAGATCTTTACTGGAAGCTATGGTGGAGGCAAGAAATGACGATTCAGCTGTAATTAATGACTGTGGAGAGGGAAACTGTTCTGGTAAAAGCAGTTCATCTCAACACCCCAAAGCAGAGACACACATATATGCACCTGCATGCACTTAGTAGTAGCATTATGTGATGGAAAACCGTAAAATGGTGATGCTTAAATGGGGAAAAAGAAGCTCTGACAAGGCAAAGCACATGGAAAGTACTTAACATTCATCCTAGTGACTTTAAAGCTAACAGCTGATAAATCAAAACATTCTCTCTAAAGTTTGACAATATCTCATCCAAATGTCCCTTGGTCTCTTCTTACTTCAGATTGATAATGAAATGTTTTCAGAGAAGGAATGTGTTGACACTAACAACATAAAAATATTCACATTATCTATGCTGCACTGTAATGTTCTTGTTATTTAAAATTATAACAGGAGATGTAAGTGATTTCTAATTATATGTCCATCTGCATTTTGGCCTGTTTCTAAGTGGTCTGGATGATGTACACTAAAAAGGTTTGCGGTATCTTTGGACGAGATGTGGGATCACATTATTCCTCCACTGTGTTTACACTGGGCATAATGTGCTTTTTCCACATATTCATACTTTTTGTTATGCCAGACACACATGGAGTGTTTGTCACCAAAACTCTCAGCTCTAAAAAGAGTTTAGAAGTTTAATTTTGAAGTTGAAGTTTGCTCATTTCCACACATTTAGACATATGTATATAAATAAACTGAGCTAACTTGTTACTTATGGCTGAATCTTGGATTCAATTCCAGTGTTGTTTGTTGTAAATGTAATTTTTGGAAACCTTTTATTTATTGCTCTTGCTGTTTTAATAAGCAAAATTAGATAAGTAGCTAATTTTATACAAAGATCAACACATCTGTGACTTATTGTGTCTTAGCCCAATTGAAAAAGGTAGTCATATAGTATTTATCAAAAGTTAAACTTTTGAGTTGGATTCTAAGACAGGATATTTGTTTAATTCTGAATAATTAAACCTATATATAATTTGTTTGAATTAGGGATTTTTCAAAAATTTTAATGTAAGCTTTGGATGTTGTAAAGTATTGGAGACCATATTTGTTTTCTAAGCGGGTGTTAGTAAGAAGTTAACGATAGTACATTTAAAGCTTTATTAGACGTGCACAACCATCAATGGTGTTTACAAAAGCTGAAATTATACAGTGGTGTGAAAAATCACAGTGATCCTCTCTAATAACAAGGTATCAGAGAGCTACAATGCACACTAAATTATTATGTGTTGGTTGAAGTCTGAAATTAAGTTTATATGTAAACTTTTGCACAAGAATCTTAAAAACATAGATCAATGCTGTCCTGTCATCTGGCATGAGAACCTAGTCATTAACTGATAGTTTGTGCAGATTTGTGTTCAAGTTCTATTTCATTGACCAAGATTACTCTCTATGCTCAGCAACATCAGTTTCCTATAAAACGTAAAACAGATTTTGAGTCAAGCAATGAGAGGCATAAAAATTATTTGTTTTGTTTTAGCAACATTTCATTTTATTTTTTTACTGACAGACAAACTAAAATGCTAAATTTTGACTTCTCGATAACATTATAAATTATTATAAATGTCAAAGTTCAGTGGACGATCTGTGGCACGTCTTCATCCAACCTGACTAAACTAAGAACCAATTTCATAATTGTGCATCACTTTATCTTGGTCTAACACAAAAGAATCTGATGTTTTGTGGCTCCAACATGAAAACGTTAAAAAGATATAAATTACTTTGGCAATGCTTTCCCAACTCAGACACATATGCTGACCTGCATGATTGTGTCACACAAGTAAACTGCCTTAGTAATATCAGAAAACCTCTTCTCCCCTCATATAAGAAAAAGATATGTGTATTTGGAGCTAGGTTTTAGTCTGTGGTTTGGCCACATTGAAACAGTCAGCACATTTTACCTCCTTTCAAGATAGTTTCTTGGAAAGAGATTATGTGGTAAAAATCTGTTTGCCCACTTCTCCTCAAAAAACCCCTTTGCATAAATGTGCATCTCATATTACAACAGTGTAATTGTTAAACCAAAAGAGGATGGAAGTTTTTTTTATTTATTTATTTTGCTGATTTAGACCAGAATCACTTTATATGAAGTCAGAGTTTGTTGGTAAAAGTTTCTCCCTTCGTTTATAGCCATTCTCTAAATGTAAATCTGGAATCCTACCTCTTGCCTTAGTGTCTTATCCACGGATTGAACCTGAAAATAATCTACGCTTGCACAGGGAGAACAAGTAAATTTCAGCAGAATGGCAGAAGGCTAGTATTCAAAGCCATGGCCTTTTTGCTGCCAACAACTGTGCTGTCATTCAGTCCTTAACAGAACAGCTAAATTTATACTGAAAAGAAATTACACACAGGTGAGGTTATTTGCTAATAAGGTAGTACTTAAAAGACATTTGTTGCATAGACTATAATTTAGGGGTATTAGTAAATGGGTAAATGGGTTTGGATACATGTGCATGCTGCAATTAACTTTTTAACTTAACACTTTTTTATCTATTAAAAAATGTTGACTCTTTTTTTTTAAGCGTATTCCTTTATTGTCTGTTACTTTGTGTTTATCCAAAATCCTAATAAAATGCACTGAACTTTCTGGTAACAGGACAAAATGGAGAAAAGTTTATGGGGTATTAAAGCATCTGCAAGACATTTTGTGAATGGGATCCTGAAAATATACTTGAAGGAAAATAAACTACTCAACTATTCTCTGTGAAATTAGAACTTAGTCATGAGGATTTGAAAACAAACTTGAACAACCAAGTTTCATTCAGAGGGCATTTTCGAAGCAGTAAGATGTATGATGGAGCTGAGGCTCAGCTATATCAGCTACAAACAAAGGCTTCTTGAGCCTTTTTTTAAAATTTGACACTGTCTCCCTTCTGATTGACTCCAGCACAAAGATAAACACATTCATCCAGTCTTTGGCCTTATCCTGGGGAGGCAGACTTCTCTTTGCAAAACCTGTGTATTTCCAGCATAAGATTGTAATTGATGACACCAGAAAGAGACAAAAACACTGCTTGCTCATCCCTAAGCAAACGTAAATTTACCACTCTGACAAGGCCATATGCTTTGGGTGTTCTTTAAGACCCAATTGTTCACCCTTATGTCAGCACCCATCCGCTCAGAAAACCAAACATTGGAGAGTCAATAAGTAAAAGTCAGAAAAGAAACAAAAACAAAGATGGACACATCTGTCAGAGGACAAAGAACATCTGCATTGTATGGATGCATGCTTTGCAATGAATGGGCACAGTTTTGCTTAGGGGAAGCTGTAACTCTAAAGTTGCCCACACTCAAAGACAAAACCCACTGAAGAGTGAAGGGGCCGGGGGTGACAGCGGCTTACCAAACTGCCTGAGTGTCTTTAACAGGCTCCATAATGGACTGTGGTTGTATTGGTGAGCATCTGCTGGGCCCAGTGTTTTATGGTCTGGTCCCTATTGTGTCTGCAGTGATCCTTGACGAGTGGAGGCCCAATGACTTGAGACAGAGTGAATGTCTGATCGTTTATTCCCTCCTTATGGAAAAACGAGCTCCAGCACAAGTAATAAATCTGGTCCATGGTCTTCTTACATCAGTGAATCTTTCCTTGTGGTCTTAGATTGAGATTGAAAGTAAAGTGTTTGCGTTTTAGGACTAAAAATATTAAAACTAACGCTAGAAAATTCCTTAAAGAATACATATCTTTGTGGCTGAAGTTGTTTTTCTATGTATTGTATGACAAACAGAATGTTGAAGCTTCCATTTAGAAAATTCAGATTTGTTTGAAAAACAGTTTTAGTCTTTTCACAAGACTAAGAGCTGGAGACCCCTCGTACTGTTTGCTGAATGCCAGAGTAATCATTTCTTGTTTCATATCTGGCTTAAAAAAGACCAAGAAATCTCTTGTCTGTCGTGATTTTAAGTGGTGATAATGCACCCAAACAAAGAAGATGCAGAGGCGGTGAGTAGATTAAGGAATTTTACAGAAAAAGAATTTTCTAAAATTTACAAGGACACTGGAAGAGATGAAAATCTGCTTTCAAACCAAAAATGCGTGCTCTCGACTTACGGCAGTGAACTTCCCCCATACAAATCCTGATAGGAGATTGTTTAATGGTTACAACAGTACAAAAAAAAAAAAATTTGTAATTTGTGCATGTTTTTGTGTGGTCCACTGTTGTCTGGAAAACTCTAAGAAGGATTTTATTCTCATGTTCAAAAACGAGCCTATAAAGGTGCAACCCACGACTCATTAAATTTGCAAGCGACTTTAGAAAATTATAAAAGCCCAAAGCCGCTTATAATAATCGAACTTGGCGACAGAAACTCAAAATAGTTCCCGTTTTTCCACCAACAAAATGTGCATCTCCCTCCATTGTTTACATTTCTGTCGCAAAAAGACGTTGGTCACTCGACAAGACGCATAGAGGAAATACAATTAAATAACAAAAGAAGGTAGTAATGCAAAGTGATTTTGAAAAGTAACTGTAGCCTGACTACTGGATTTGAAATAGCAACGCGTTACTGAAAAAAGTGGTCCGACGTCAGTAACGCGTTACTTTGAGAGGTGAACACTGATCAGTGTTCACCTCTTATGAACCAGATCCTGAGATGCAGAAAGTTCATTTCTGATGTGGAAGTATGGCATTACGACAGGGTCCACATCCTTCTTGCGC
>CAEFZX010016298.1:0-17598 GCA_903066825.1 Alfaro cultratus | reverse complement strand
ACACACACCCACCCACACACACAAATATATATATATATATATATATATATATATATATATATATGAAGGAGTCTTCATGAACATTTCTGACTGTTGTCATGGAGGGTCATTAGGTAGTGACACTTAATGCAAAGTTGACACTTTTTAAATGGACTTTTAATTCAAGTTTTAATGGAACTTTGCATTAAAACTTTTCATTATTTACCAAACAATACAAATTTGATGCTTTTAATCAACTTTTAATGCAACTTTGCATTAAACGTGTCATTATTCACTGAAAGACACTTCATGACAACAGTGACAAACATTTATGAAGTGTCCTTCATGTTCATATCAGGTATTATGTCATGTTTATGACAGTTTTATGCACACCCCAATTAAAGTGTTACCAAAAAGGAATATTTTAACTGTGATGAAATGAGGAAGGAAGAACAAAAGATATTCTCATTCTAAAAGCTCATTTTCTGTAAGACACAGTGTGTAGTCTCTGCTCTGTGTCTCCTGTAAGGGAACACTCATGGGAACTCTCCTAAGCCCCCCCATCCCTCTACAATGAATCACCATGAAGAATCAAACCTCTGCTGCTGTACTCTGGAAACTCACCGACTGCCATGACTGCTCCTCAGCAGCTCCGCTCTGCTCCCTCCTCCTACACCTGCTTGCCGTCCGCCAACGCTCGTCATCTTCCCCTCCTCTGAGCCATAATCATCCTCAGACCGGTAAGGCACCTCGTCACCCCAAACACTCTTAAATCTCACCAGCTGCTCAGCAGTATCCTCTCCTCTCCTCTCCTCTTCCCCTCCGAGTTGCTTTCTCCAAACTATTAATAGAAGTCGCTGTAGACCAGCTTAAACATTCACTGTGAGAAAAGAACCTTTATTAAAAGCTCCAGTTGTGTTTCCTGAGTAATCTCTGCATGTGGGTTCAGAAAATGCCATCAACACAACAGTCAACAGATGGCTGATAGTTAGCTATCAGTAAGAGGTGAAGGAGTTTTATCTTCCCATGGCGCCTGGCCATCGCCTTCCTCAGCTCGATTCTCATCTCACTTCAGTGCTCCGTCGAGGATTTCACCCATTAAGCTTGATTTCTCCAGCTGAATTACATCCTGGTCAATCAACAAACAGAAACAGGAGTTGTGAACATTTTTTTTTTTTACCACGACATTAAGCTGCAGTTATTCATAACCCTGGCAGATTTAGATTTTTTTTCCTTTCCATTTAATGCAAAAGGTAATACAGAAAAATAGAATAATATTAACAGTAAAACATAAAAGTAGTGATTGCACAGTGGCAGTAGTTGGTATCTACCGAAGGGCCATTGGTCACTCTGGAGAAGCTGAAGGTATCCACTGGTGGTTTGGTGGGTTGAGGGGCCGGCGCCTGTAACTAGGTGGTGAATGGAAGAACGTGCTTTCAGACTCAAGTTCTGCTGAGGTGGGAGTCGAAGCTTCTGCCAGATGTTCCCAGCAGACCCTCGCAATACTTTTGGCTTCGCCAGGTCTGACCGGCCTTCTCATCAACCACTAGAGCCTCCTCATCACCAGGAGGTGATCAGTTGACACCATGCGCTCACCAGTTTGCCCAACCTCCAGCAGGCCCCGGTGAACCAGGTCCAGGCGAGGGAACACAGTTCCCATCCATATTTCTCATCATAACCTCACATCTGGGATCTGTTTGAGGCAGGTGACCCTAACAGGGTCACAAAGCCATACATAAGTGATGTATTTCCTCAATATTATTGGGATTCTGTTTTGCCCATGTTGCTAGAGATGGTTAAAATGTACATTGTGTTTACATTATTTTTAACCATTATTTATGCTTTATTTCATAATAACGTACTGCAAGAAACAAAAAATGGTTCTGATCCACTTCTAAAAGCCCCTTTGGTGCCACAGCAATTTAGGTTGTGTGGTAATCTCACGTTCTGTAAGCAGAATAGCGAGTTGACTTATCACTGAGGACAAGTCAAAGTCCTTTCACAACAGGAAGTTGATGCTGGGGTGTGGATCATATCAGGTTTGTGCAATGCAGGATATTTTTTGGAACACATATGCTCATATCTTCACTTCTCTCCACTCACAAGGACATTTCTGTCACTTTTTCCCGAACTAACTCTCCTACTCCTGATTGCTCTCAGTGCATCAACTACAGGCATTCTGATATTTGTGTTCCTGGAAGCAGAGACGGGGGGGTGAAACGCTCTGTGTGCTCCCCAAATTTACTTTGGCAGGCCTTCCGCTGACTGTTGAAGCAAATGGGCCCATTTTCCCTCTTTTCCGTTTAATGGGACTTGCTTAGAAATTCTGTTTTCAAGCGAGCACTTCCACTGGGCATGGGGGGCTACGTATTTAACACTCAGCTGGGACGTGGATAGAGCTGTAAATACACGACAGTCCCTGTTCATTAATGTAGAACTGTAAAAATCAGCACATCAAGGCAATTCATTTTATAAAGCCTTGCATGTTTTCATTCATTGTGTAAGCTGTGGTAATGCAGTTTAACATCGACCATGTTGGAAATCTACTGGACCGCAGTCAGAATGTTCACATCTGCGCCACAGACAATGGCTTGTCTCTTCCTGTCCCAGTGATGCGTTGTTGTTATTGTTAGCCTTCTAAACTGGTAACATTGAAAGTACAGACAGGTTTTACGCTTACATGTTTTGGCCCTGCTTGTTTCAGCTCACTGATCTGTGGGTCAGTAACAGCTTCATCTAAGTTCTCTGAATTCCTTCAGCCACTTGGTCTTCATCCTCGTCATCATCTGGGACGTCTTCCTCATGCCTCTCTTCCTGTCTGGCTTTTGCTTTCCCTTAATGTCTGTCCACCTCACATAAACCTTCATTAAAACGTATAAGATGAAAGCAGCAATTTTGCAACTTATTTAAATTCATTGCTACCTCTGGACCTTCCTCTCCTCTTCCTGATTCTCATGCCGTCCATTTACTGCCTGTCCTAAACCAGCAGGATTGAACTACAGTATCGCCTTCATATAAATATAAACAATGTGTAATTGAAATAGCCTATAATGTGACATCTTTTTTTTTCCTTTGTCTGTTTCTAATTTTGCTTACAGTCTTTGTCTTGGAAAATGATTCAATTTTCTCTTTTGCCTTTTTGTTTTCTGAATCTTACAGATTCTATCTGCCCAAAGATTTTAAAGGGGCAGTATCAGATAAATTCACTTCATCATGTTATAATGTTATTCCTTCATCAAAAACATACCTGGACTGTTGCACATAAACCATCACAAACCAAGCTAGTTCACCTCAAGTCTCGCTGATCCACATTTGACCCAGAAATTTGTTGACAAAATTTTACTGTGGCCAGGAGAGCCAAGGTTCTCCAACACCTATTGAACATATTAATCAAGAACTTGAAAGTGAAAACTTAGCCAATTTGTCTCCTATCATGGTGTTCTTTAAAAGCGTTTGCTTGTGTTTTCCTGGAACATGTTGCTTTGATCTTACATGTTGAGTTCAGGTATGTTCATCATCAAGCCCGACGATTTCTGTGTTCTGAAGTCTTGAACCACAACAGTTCAACACCCGGCTGTTTCCTTTAATATGCATGTGACAACATCTATGAAAGAAGTCTGCATTTCACAAAGTCCGTTGCACAACAGGTGCACAGCAGACAGTTTTTTCTCTTACATCACTGTTCCTCCCCGACTATTGACTCTTTAACTTTTAGCTGATGCTGAATGAATGGCTGTTTGTGCTCTGGCAGTCTGGATGGACTGAAAAAGTTAAGCTTTGAGGCACTGACAGTGGAAATTACAACTATACAGCAAAAAAAGTACATCTGAACATTTAGATTGCTGGTCAAAGTGGCCTTTGAATCAAACGTAAGACTTTCCTAAAGTCTAATAAACAGGTTGCTAAAATACTTTTTCTTGTTCTGTGGTGTTGTCAACCATTTTGAATTCTTCAAAACTTTGCAGCCTTTTTAAAAAAAAGTCATGTGGTTTTATTGAATGGAGTACATTAACTTCAGGTTATTTGAGTTCAGCAGGTTTGTGGCTGTATAATAAGGAGAAAACATTTAGACTTTGTTTATACACTCTGCAGGAATTGGTACATGATAACATGTAAATGTGTTTCTCTCTGTGGCTAATTGCTGGGTCTCCTGGAAGCGTAGGAGAACCTACACAACATGCCATCCAACCAAGCCTCCTGTATGGTTCACGGACTGTGTGCTTGTCGTATGGAGACTGGCTTCATGAGTCATGTGGGTGTGCTACTGTACTCCCTGTGTTCCAACATTTGGTCTGAACACATCTGGATTCTCCACAGATGTTTTATTGAGTATGTAAACATCTGATTTCAACTGTTAATCAAACATAGAGGTGTAATAATAGATACTGGCTTTATGGGCACAAGAAAAGATAAGCTTTTTACCAACAGCTTTGGGTAAAAAACTAAGAATCTCCATCCAATTTCTTAAAATGTCAGAATCAGAATGATAACCAACTTTATTGGTCTACTTTAAGTACACAAGCACACCGCCACCTTCACTTTGTTGAGCATGATAAGCGCCTGGTGGTTCTGACCTCACCTGTAGACCAGCCAAAAACCACTTCCTGTCTGTATGCAGAGAGCAGACAACATCGTTCTCCTGGATCAGACTGACAGTGGTGTCGTCTGCAAATATCACAAGTTCCACAGAGGAGGTCTGCTGAGGTGAAGTCAGTTTTAGAAAAAGAGAGGAGGAGAGGGGAATTAACACAACACACACACCGGACTGACAGGATCTCCTCTGGTGCTTGTCCACCGCAACAACTCACAAGGTTCCTTCGTTCAATAATCGCCTTTGTTTGCACTAAAGTGTTTGCAATGTGTTCACTGCTTCTTTAATGTCCACAGGGGTCTCAATGACTTGAAAACTGAACAAGTAGTTTTGAGAATTTCAGTTCTGTTACGAGAAATGCACCAAAGCAACTGATAAAACTAATAAATAAAACCATAATCTCAAACCTAATCAGGTGGCTTTTGTCATCTTTAAGTTCTTGAAAATGAGCTTGCTTTATAAAATAAAGAAAAACAGAAGGAATTTCCAAGATAACTTTTTTACTGAACTGTGTTGCCTATATCTGAACTCCTTGTTCATATCTTAGATAATAAAAGTGACTTTTTTACGTCTGTTCTTTGTCTTGCTGACCATCTTTTTCAGTAAAAAAAAAAGGGAAACTTTGAGAATTCGTAAGGGGCATGACCTCTGTATTGAATATTTCATGAAGCTTTAACCACAGTGACACTCTTCAGAAGCTGCAGGTCAAAGGGTGCGAAAACCAACATGTCAAGCTGAAACCACACAAGGATTTACTGCTTTACTAAAACTAAAATAAACAACCCCATCCTTTTTTATTTTTCCTCAGCAAAGTTTTCATTAAGTTCACAGGTTATTGAGCATTGCTGACTTGTCTCTTTGTTTTTCCCTCTTCGTTTGCTTTTCTTTACTCACTTGAAATCCTTGAAACGGCAGCGATTAAAAACGAGGTCCTAAATTGAGTATTTAGGAATCCAAGCACAGTGAAAACATAGCGTTTTATTTTGTTGTCAAAAAAAAAATTATAATTTGCTTTGGCAAATTTCCATATGTTAATGGAACAATGAATCAGATCTTTAGAGAAGACTTCATCCAGTGCATTCTGTGATGGTTCTTCAGGAGGACGGATTGGCAGACAGACAGACAGACAGACAGACAGACAGACAGACAGAAGCTACATTGATCTGTTGTGGTGAGGAGAGAGTGAGCTAAAGGGCAGAACCCTATTGAGAATTCTTATTAAGCAATCATAGCATACTAAGCTACTTAGATGTAGGTTATGGCCTGACCAGGTTGCAGGGGACTTTCCCCTCTGCTCTAACAAACTCAAACCTCCCTGACTTCAGCAGGAGGGAGTGGATTTAAAAGGTTCCATGACTTGACTGATGGCTGGAGGGGAAATGAATGCCTTAAAACGGAGACAGACTGCAGGACTGTCCTAGTCTTGAATGAAGAGTAGGCGTTCACACCAACAGTTCGGTGGTGTTTCACTACTTCAACACACTTAACTGTATCTGCAGCTGGATCAGATGCTATAGGGTGTTTCAGACCAATTAAAGCCAATGAAACACATCGAGCTCTTATTGGAGCTCTTGTGAGGGTGATAATTAGAGATTGGAACAAACAAACCAGCAGGTGACGGTGGAATGAGATATTGTCAGAAGTTGTGTTTTCATTACAACTATGCGCAAAACTTTGTCAATATTCCACTAATGTCGGAAAAACACAATTTCACAATTGTGGTGTTTCCGTTAAATAAGAAACGCAATGAAGCATTCATTTGAACAAACGAATGCTCCATATTTAAACAGCATCTATTTTTACCAATATCTGTACGTTCGAAATAAAGCGCAGAGATAATGACTACTGCTAAATGTTTGAAAGGCTTTTCTAAAACTGCTAAAATATGGTTGAAAAACCAGTATTTGTAGCTGTGAATGTACTACAGATGCACTTCCACCTTAAACTCTTCTTATTAGTTGTTGAATACAAGCAGATTTTATCTGCAGTGCCTCAAGCGGATGCATAACCAAACCAAACATAATTTAAATCTGTATGCCTCAAGTGAATACAGAAAGGACCCGTTAGAGGAACGAATCACTCTTAATTTGTTGTGCTCCAATTGCGAGTAGAAAAAATTTAATTTGGAAAATTGAATTCAGTTTAAATCAAAGCCACATTTAAACCAATGAACAGGTTCTAAGCTTAACTGAAACTTGTATCAGGAAACTGTGACTGACAATAGTGATAGTTTACTTGATTGTTTTGATCAAATCACAAAGCATGAGTGAGAGAGGGGTGGGGGGTGTGATGCTTTGATATTTGATCCAACGCCAAGTAGAGTCAGAGCCTGTTCTGAGGGTACGAGGTTACTATGGTAACCCTTTGTATAGAAGTCTAGTTCGTCCACTGCTCCTGGGTCTGACCTGGGCATTAATACAGCAGCTTTTATTCATGGGGACTGCATAAGCTGATTTCTGGATTTAAATGTATACTTGTAAAAGAAATCCATGCGAGTGTTTGTACATGAGCATGTAAAAGAGAAGGAGACAAAAGCAGTGACTTCAGACTCTACCTGGACTCCAGGTTTGAGTTTTAACTCGACAGTTTTTACCTGATGTAATCGAAAGTGAAAGGAAGCCATGAGAGAACACAACTCTGACAACTGCTGTGTGTGTCTTATTGTGAAAGGATGTGCTTGATTATTAGCCAGTCATATTGGTGGCTTGGCTAATGGCTGATAAACATTTTGCTCATGTTAGCTGTAGCTTCATAATAATTAGCACATGTAGAAGTAATTTCCCTAGATGTGTGGAAACCAGGGTTTACTCTCTGAGTTATGCACTAGAGCATGCACTGCAGTAAAAATAAAAAAATAAAAAATGCTTTATGATGTCAAAAAATTATTTGGTGCCTCTAAGAACGTTCTGGGTCAGCACCTGATAGCCTGAAGCAGCGGGGCATCCAATCATAAATAAAAAAAAAAGTATATAAAAAAAGATAAGAAATATATAAAAACTGGTGGTCCTATTTGAATTTTATGCAACAATTATTATTGATTCATAGTATTATTTCTTACTTTATTGTTTTTACAAAATGAATTGATGGAATCTGATTTGTATATAGCATGATGCAATTTGGTAATGATGATCAATGTTACAAGCAAAAGCTTAAAGCTGCAATGTGAAACTTTTACAAAACAATATGATTTTTTTTTACACGTGATCAGACTGTCACTATGCTGTGACAGTAAAGCATCAGACAGAAAATATGTGGAAAAAAAATCCAGCTCCTCCACCTGCTCCCAGTGGTCCGACAGCCATCTGCAGAAACACGACGCTCCTGTTAAAAAACAACCAATCAGAGCCAGAGGGAGGGCCTTAGTGCTGTCAATCAAAAGTTTAAAAGAAAATATTTAGAAATATTAAAAGATTGAAAGGTTATTATCTTTCTTTGTCATAATTCAGAACTAATCATAAACAGTACGTGCTTGGAATCCATTCATACAGCAAAGCAGTGCTAGAGGTAAATTTGATCTCTTGCATTTAAAGAGAAAATGTTAATTTCGGTCTTTAGAGACTTGAGATGCAACTTAAGACTTGAGAGGCAAGTCTTCAGTCTGATTTTAAGATTTGTGGTGAAAGATTTAAGACATGGATTTGAACTTGTCCCCTAAAAGACTTGAAATCTAAGTTGAAAAATGACTTAACATCTCTGAAAAGTCACAAGTCCCAACAGATCTGCCTCTGTAGCCGCAGCAAAATGTGACTCTACAAGTATTGACTCAGGTGAGTCAGAAAACAACACAAACAAATGGAAACTTTTCCTTCTACTTCCCACATAAGCTCAACTATGTGTTGCTCCATAGAGAACCAACTAAATTTAATGAAGTCTGTGGTTGCAACATGACAAAATGTTCAAGTATTCAAGGGTTATTAATTTTACACACCTCACTACTAGTCCAAAACTACATGCTCTCAACCTCTGTTTTATTTAGAATGTAATGGAAAGGCTCAGCAGATATAATGAGCTATGTGACATTTCTTGCCAATGCCTATCTCAGAGTGACTGGCAGGTTTTGTTCACACCTAAATGTGAACTTTCAAATTTAAGCTAATTGTTGTTAAAGTCTTACCCAAGAGTCTGGTCCACAGTTCCATGCAGTTTCACTGTTACATGGCAGCTAATGCAGTTTCTTTCCTGGTATTTTTTGGAAGAGATTTACGCGCTGCTGATGTTGTTTCTCCTCAGAACTAATGTAAAAGGAAAACTTTGGACCGTTAGGAACTTAAACCCCACTACAGATAATAGTATATTGTTATCATCAGAGTGGGAGCAGTTATGCAGAGCATCATTTACCACACAGTTTTTTATAGAACCCTTTAAATATGAAGTGGTGGGACCAGTGTTTGACTGGAACAACAATTAAGCTCGCATGTGGCCTGTTTGGCCCAATGAGTCACTTTTGCACTTTTGTTAGCTCACCTCTTCGGTTTGTCATCAAGTATCGTTGTCAGCCATTGGGATTTCACGGAGTACACCTTTAATGGGGACTCATGACGGCAGCACTGACCCCAGGTCAGTGGGGTCATCAAGTCTCTCACTGCAGCAGAACAACCAAATAAGACATGACCGTAAGGGGAGCGCTCTGCTCCAGCAGTAAACGTCTCTGCTGGTGACACACTGATGCAGGGAGGGAGACAAATTGCTTTCAGGCTCCGGGCTTAAGTTTGGTCTTCATGTTGATAGACTCGGTTCTGATCAGACAGGCAGGTGAAGGCAGCACATCCAGGACAACGGGGGATTTAACCATGCTGCAGACCAACAGACTGAAGGTATCCTGGCCTTTAGTGAGATGCAGCAGCGCCAACCACAAATCTGGCTTGAGGTTAATGTTGTTACTTATCTACAAGTTCTAATAAGGAGACACTTGAGCTGGATGAGTCCACAGGAACTCTTCTGCTACCTGTTATGAGGACAGAGGATTGTACCACATGTAAATGAGTACATTTCTGCAGAAAAATTTAGAAATCTCAAAAATGTTCGAGAAAAAACTTTTGTTCTGAGGTTCAACAGTTAAACATTTGCTTGAAAACACCCCTGAAATCTTGAGATTAATCACAGAAATTGTCTAGAAAAAATATAACTTTCAGACTTTCAAAAGTCCAACATTTTTGTCATTTGAAGCTCAGAAATTTCCAATTTCTTTGTAGAACATTTCTAAAATCAATCTGCAAAGAGTTTTGCCTAGCAATTTTTCAACATTCAAAACTCTGAAATCTTCTAAAAAAATTGCGATTTCTGAAATAAATCCCTCTTTGTCAGGAATATATTCCTCCTATTATTTTTTTTATTATATATATATACATATATATATATATCTACAACACCAAACAGTTTTTTTTTTATATATCTACCTAAAGCTTTACCTCTCATCACGGTTGTTATGTGAGTAGCAAATGCAAGTATTTTTACAAACTGTCCAGTAAGGATGAAATTCTGTAGATTGTCTTCACCGTTCTATGAAGAAGAGCATTTTTGAGGAAGAGTTGATGTGTGTAACTGTGGATAGAAAATTTAATTCCAGCTCAGATATCTTGCGTAACTCAGGGAGTGATGATGTTCACATATCAATACGCCGCTCCTTTCTTCTCACCATAATCCACACAGTCACACACAAATGAGAACTTGGGAGGCAACCCAGGGTTCATCATTTCTCCAAAAAACACAGGAAGGTACACCATGACTTTTTAAAACAACAACAAAAAAAGCAATTACACATCCATATTTTTAAATAAAATACTTCTGTTTCTGTAAATGACAGATCACCAGATACTGACGTCGAGAGTCTGGCACTACAGAAAAATCCAGAGCTGCTTTGGGTAAAAAACTGTTAGCTACATTAACGTCACATAAGCGATATACACACGTACACGCCCTACTACAATCAGCTCAGACAGGCTGCAGTGATAAAAAGCTGATCGGACCCATGCTGAGTCGGCAGGCTGTGTGGAAGAATGTCATTTAGCATCCAGAGTCTATCTACCGTCACCGTTTGACTGTAGATGGGGTTCGGTGTGCTTCTCATTGTGGCCCTGCTTGGGGTCCAGAGCGGTCAGGCATCAATCCTGGACAGACAAATGACACTGGGCCTCCGTTTGGCCCACAGGCAGCCGGAGTGTGGGACCCAGAAGGGTTTTGTGTTCGTGACCCAGCTCATGTCTGAAAAAGGCAGAAAAATGATGTTCCCTTCAGCAACTTTCTGCTGAGCAGACAGACGTGACGGAGGGAAAACCAAGACCTCATGGCAGCTTCAGTGGAGTTTAGCTGTGGAGAAAAACCAAACTGAGACTTTACTGGGGAACACACAAACCATCAGCTTTCCTAGAGAAGACTCTTCTCAGATTGAAACCATTGTTCTGAGAAACTTGGAGAAGAATAAAAAAAAACGTATCCGTCTGTCAGCTTTGCCTTCATTTATCTAAGAAGTAAGATAGCAATAGGTTCTTCCAGAGTGGTTACAAAGGTTCCAATACACATCTTCACAGTTCAGTTACATAAAACATAACATTTTTAAATTTATAGAAAATAAAGTTAAAAGTGTAAATTGCAATACACATGATTTTCTTAGGAAATTAGAATTGTCCAAATTGTGGCACCATGTGTGACCCTTTAAATGATTTTGTTTGGGCCCTGACTTTAATTAAAGATTTGTATTTCTCAGCACAGGAGGTTAATGCAGAGGGACTCTTTAAAAAAACCCAAAAAAACCAGCTAAAAGCTAAAATGATAAACAGAAGCCCCCAAATAATTATAAAAAGTTAAACAAAAAGAAATTAGAAACAAAACCAATAAATGTTAACTAAAAATGTATTAAACTATTATATTTTTGAAGTAAACATCATAAGAACTATCCTCTGCTGAAAATCTGAATTTAGTTGCTATTTAAAATGTGACGTTTTATGTTGAACAGGGTCTTCTTGTTTTCTACCCCCCAAAAATGTGTGGGAATAATTAGCATAGAAAAACAAAGAAAAAACTTTGACACAACCATGAAACCTGAGTGACAGCAAAGAACGTTTTATCACTCTGAGGAGCAGATTATAACAAGTTATAGTCTTCTAAGGACGGACAGCTTGTCAAACAAAGTGTGCAGGAAGCGTCGAGAAACATCTCCAGAATCTCTTCAAAAAGGATATAAGGCACCGGTGGGGTGGCAGCACTTCGGCAGTATAACACCTGCAGCAGACATTGATTTGTGTATCACAGGCTCAAGAAAAAGAAAAACTATAAAAATGCAAATGTTGTGGATTTATTTCACCCAAAGCAGAGCGGTTGAGTTTAACACGAAGATGTGTTTACAGTCACAAACAGCAGCAATGTGAAGCCTGTCGGCTGCAATGAGCAGCGAGGCGTTCAAAAACAAACTGTGCTGTCAGCATTTTCTCCAAACAACAACAACAAAAAAATAAAAAATGCACTGAGAGACATCACACTTTCTGCTCTTTATTGCAACCCACAAGCCAGTCATGGATTCAGGTGATGAGCTTACGTGGTCACAAACATTTCTCTTACTCTGCACTTTTCCCACTGTGGCTGTTCAGTATAATACAGAGTTTAGGTGTCTCAGTGAATTAAGAGCCAACTGCTTTTCATAAATAACACTGTGAAATTTTATTTTAAAGCATTTTCTAAGACTGCAAAAAGTTTCCTTAGAATAGCTTTTGTTTTGTAAATAATAAAAAAATAAAATATCTTGGCTCCAAAAAATATCCAATGGCTAGCACTATGGATGTTATAATGAGATACACCTGGTACAGAAACCTAATGTAATCTGGAACAGACATGTTCACAAGTCAAGACCCAAGTCTCTAGTGATTTTCTCTACAAATCTAAGGCATCTAGGTGACCTCTAACCAGTGACCTCTAACCAGTGACCTCTAACCAGTGACCTCTAACCAGTGGTGGACAGCACTAACTAAAACGTTAGTTGCGCTAGGCCTTATCATAGACATTTTCGCTAACATGCTGTGGTACCTATTTAACATTAGAAATGCTAAACTCACCACATTGGTACCCACTTTGTGTCAGTAACACAACTTGTGTTACAACATTTGGTAACACTTTATTTGAAGGAGTAAGCATAAGACTGACATGACACTGTCATTAACATGAAGGAGTTTTCATGAATGTTCATGACTCTTGTCATAAAGTGTCATTGGGTAATTAATGACACTTTTAATGCAAAGTTGTACTAAAAGTTGCATTAAAAGTGTCAACTTTGCACTAAAAGCGTCATTATTTACAGAATGACACTTCATGACAACAGTCAGACATTCAAGAAGAGTCCCTCATGTTCATTACAGATATTTATGTTCATGAAAGTATTATACACTCCCCTTCAAATAAAGTGTTTTTTTTTTTTCTTTCAAAAAATGTTATTGATACTTAGGACATTTTAAAACATGGCATTACACAGTTATACAGAAATTTCACTTTTCTTTTCAAATAAAGAGTTACCCAACTTCCTATTTCACCTTCAACAATCTCATGTTTGTTACATTTCACCTACTTAGCTTCAATGATTTTTTTATTTATTTTTTTGTTGGTTTCAGGTTTATTGTCATTGAGTTTTGCTACTTCTGTTGGTGTTTTTGCAGACTATGATTTTGAAGTGAGAAATCTGCTCTGTATTTCTTGTTCTCTTTTGAGTTGGAATTGAGTTATTTTAGAATTTAAAGAGGTTGTTTTTCTTGTTGATTGCGGCTCACTGGCTAGCGCTCCGTTCCACACAGCCTAGAAACGTGTTGCTGTTAGTAAAAGATGCCATTGCTTGTTTAGCTCCGCGTTTAGCAGCTTATTGTCTCCGCTGGAACCCCCACAGTTCAGCTCATGAAAGAGATGCATGGGTTTTAGCCCCGCATGTGGCACCATCAGTACTTTGCATATATGCTAATGACTAGCCAGCATTAGCATGCCAGGGAGACCAGGGGCCAGCCTTATGGGAGCCTCTTCCATTGTTCTAGTGCACAGATTGTTCCTTCAGGTGAGTGAATCTGTTAACACACAGGAAAGAGAGAATGTCTGTTTCCCAAATTAAAGGTGACACTGGCTGCTCAGTGAATATTACTATTTGTGCAATTAGGAGCTTAATAGCTACAATTATCTCAGTAACACAGAAACGTCAGGTAACATGTGATATACGTGTGGCTGGTGCTAATTTGACTGGGTCTATCTCTAAAAATTTAGTGTAAAACTATGAAATTGTTTTCGCACATAGTAGTCATAGTATCATAGTAGCTCGAGAAATAGAAATATGGAAGCTCTTTGTGATAATTACGCCTTATTTAGCTGTGTTGTTATTGAAAACATCATGAACTAAGGAGCAATAAATAAACACATTTATTAATGTTTTACCCATAATGACTAATTACTCTCAAAGTCACTGAATGCTTATTCATTTATTAATAACTAATGAATTAACTATTCTATATAGTGTGTACATGTTTTGTAAATGCTCAAATAAATGTACTTTCACAAGTATAGAATCATCCTTAAATAATGATGTTTTCAAGGTTAATTAACTATTTAGTAATGGTTATATTAGGGTAAGAAGTTATAAAGTGCTGCACGAAATATTAGCTAAAAATCCCAATGTAAGAAAGCATGTCTGAGTACTTATATAAATATTATTAGATTACAAAATGCTAGTGTTTATTTTATATTTTTCTTCAGCAAAACTGCTGAAAAGTGAGTCTCGCCAGGAAAAGTGAGGCCGTTTAAAGCTGCGTCATTGAAAAGTAAAACTCAACCTGCCTCCATTAAGACCAAAAGTGTTTTCCAATAATTGCTGCTCTGCTTCTTACTTTAGATTTGAAAGTCTTATTCAGGCAGTGAGAAGCCTTAGGATTTATACATCTTAGTGTTGCTTATAAAGTACAAACCATCTAGACTCCAGAGATCACCACAGACCTTTTTACTCGGTGTTGCCAGGACTTCAGCTAAAGAAGAGGAGGCAGCGCTGAGCTTTTATGACTCTCAGTTCTGGAACAAACACCCTACAAATGTGAGATGTTCAGAAACTGCCTGCTCCTTTCATGTGTTAATATTTGTATGTGAATTTATGATTAAAAAGCTTGAGGAGATTTTACCTGTTCTGCAGATGATAGAATTTTTTGGGTGTTTAGTGGAAATGCAGATGAGTTGGTCTGGGAGGCTGAAGGTAAAGGCTAGTCTGAGGGGATTGAGACCAACGTGGGTTCAATCATCTACAAACAACTTTACTGAAATAAATATGCCACAGAGGTTTATGCATTTACTATTTTATGAACCAATAAAACTTTTCTATTATTGTATTGCACCAGCGCAATTCATCAAATTGTGGAAGTTAGAAAAATCCTGCAATCAGCCACCATTCAGCTGTGAAAGACACGTTGGTGGCCCTAGCACCGCCTTGGAGACAAAGCTCCTCCTCTGAGCTGCAGTTTCCAAGCTTAAGAGCTTCTTCCTCACAGAGCATCTCCCCTTACGACTCCCAGACTCGGCTCCTTCAGACTAGCCAGCAGCAATTAGCAAATACCTGGTGGAACTGTGCATCTGCTGAGCTCATTATAGGAGCTACTTGTCAATGAAATGCTGGTAAAAACATCGTTAAAGTGTTAATAGAGGAGCCATGTTGTGATGACTTCCTAAGAAAGAGCTCAGAAAAAGCAGGAGTTTTTAAAGAGACATAGGACTAGCTTTAAGGAGTTAAATTAATAAGAAAAATTTCTTTTTTAGTCATCTTATGTATGTTGTATTATTATGACAACTGAAGCCACCTTAGGGCCATTTTATAGCCTAATCAAGTAACTATGTGCCTGTAAAACACAAAGAACTTTGCTTGAAAAACAAACTATCCCTCTAGAGAGGACTGCAGCTGTCTGGCCAAAATCAAGTGCAAGCTGTGCAAAAAAAAAGAAAATATATGAAGGTCTGCATTTTCTATAGCAAAATAAATATACAGTACATTTGCATTAAAAAAACAAAACAGGTTGCCAAAACACAAAATCCTTAAGAATGATGAAAGTCCCAGCTCTAAAAATGTAACTAAGACTGTGTATCTATCTTCACAGCTCTACGTCGCCATCTTCCTCATTTTCTTGAGAAGTTTCCTGACAAATTCCTCCTCCAATTTGTCTCTTCATGTTTGAACATGCTGCAGGCCTGCAGGCTGTCGGTACTGTGCGGAGCGCCACTGGGGGCTGCAGACACATTGCTTCCTCAGGCCCGGTAATTATTTGGCTTTTTTATTGTTGAGTGCGTGGCTGACAGAGGGCCTGAGGGGAGTCAAGTATCTTTTTTTGCCTCGAAGTTTCTTGAAGGAAAGCTCATAGCTGTTCCGAACAACTGCTTCCAAAATCACCTGAGGTGGTGAAACGAATGACACATGCATACAAAAACAGTCAAACTCAGCTGAAAGTTTTACTTCCATTTGGTATAATTCAGTTTGAATAAACAGAAAGGCAGAAAACAAGGTAAGGTTAATAAAAGGCAGAAATGCCATTTTCTGCATATCCTCCTGTACCTGCCAAAAAATAATATTAAATGAAATTTTTAGAACCCTTGATATGCCAGTAAATTAAACATGAGCACTAACATTTAATGTCTATTTCATTTTCTTTCATGTTACACAAGTAGACTAATGAGCTTTAGCTTGATGACGGTGACCACTGGAGGGCGCTGTACTGACTAACTGCAGCTATATTACCTAAAATAAGTCAAAAATAATCCTGAACATTTCTGAAGAAATCTAAATGGGGCCTGTCAAACTGTGCATCTTGGTCGGAAACCAGCATTTTGTTTTGACCTCAACCAAAGGCTCTGATGCTGAAAATAAAATTAGCAGCAATGCTAAGGCTAACTATAATGGTGTCAGTGGCATGTTTGATATCACAAGTCCCATGCAGATGTACATTGACTTTCTTCATTCATTATGCAAAATTTGGCTAACATTTCAAAAGTTAGCTAAAATACTTATTTTAGCTGTCAGGCTAGCATTAGCATTAGGCCTGTCACTAGCATGTAGAGCAACTAGTACGTGACACTACCAGTAGGATGTGGATTATTTCTAGTATTTCAACCTGGAAAGACTCACAGAGAGAGAGAGAGAGAGAGAGAGAGAGAGAGAGAGAGTGGTATTAGGAAGTTTCATTGACAAATGAAAGTCTTTGGCCCCAGGAAGAAGATGTTGAGCTGCTGTGTATAAAGATTACAGAGGTCTTGCCCCCTTTAGGTCCAGACATTGGTGGTGGAGAGGATGCCACCACCAGTGGATAATGGATATTGAAGAAGCCATGAGCTGAAGGCGGAGGAGGGGTGGAGGAAGGTTGAAGCTCAGTCAACGAACGGAAGCAGATGAACAGCCTGACCTTATCAAAGGAGTGATGCTTGATGATTGGAGGAGGAGACCATCACCGATAGGTTGGAATCGAGGCACATTGGTTTGAATAATTTGGTTGGGCAGGTGAGATGAATAGAGTGTTCCGGTTTGAGTTTATGCCTAGGCTTCATGTTCACCAACAGCGACTCTTCAGTATGCACAAATTGGTGTATAAGCTAAAAATAGCCAAAATGCAAAGGTTAGCTTAAATGGCGTCTGTAGCATGCGGAGAATCACCAACATCTTGACTTCTTCCATTCACTATGATAAACAGCTAAAATCCTTATTTTTCGCAGTAAGGCTAATCTTAGCATGAGGGCTAATATTAGCATGTTTAGGGACGTTCAAGGCAATGCAGTGCTCTCCTATGCATTGGTATGACAGGTCCCGATAATTGGTGCCGCCACTATAGCTGAGCTTTATTCATGGTTGGTTGGTAGTAAAAAATGTGATTGTATTAAAAAAGTATTGTTTAACTTGGTCAATTTTGTATATAACCTGCATCAGTGAAAATAACATATATTATATATATATATATATATATATATATATATATATATATATATATATATATATAAAAGAGAAAAATTTTTTAGGTAAAATATAATGGCCCACCAAGTGGACACGG
>CAEFZX010016295.1:0-29188 GCA_903066825.1 Alfaro cultratus | reverse complement strand
CTGTCTACCAAGCTGGCTAACTTGATAGCTATGTAGCTATCTGTCTACCAAGTTGGCTATCTTGATAGCTATGTTGCTATCTGTCTACCAAGCTGGCTATCTTGATAGCTATGTAGCTATCTGTCTACCAAGCTGGCTATCTTGATAGCTATGTTGCTATCTGTCTACCAAGCTGGCTATCTTGATAGCTATGTAGCTATCTGTCTACCAAGCTGGCTAACTTGATAGCTATGTAGCTATCTGTCTACCAAGCTGGCCATCTAGCTAGGTAGCTCTTCTCTAAAGGTCTTGGTGAATGAACAGGATGTACATATCAAGTGGAGTATTTGTGAAAGTGAATGTGTTGGGCTTCTCCTTGGCACTCAGACAGTAATTGTGATTGCTATACAAGAAAAGAAAAAAGAAGAAGAAATGAAACAAGTTGTATTTCTATGTAAGATGTCAGAGAAACAATCTTTACTAATTAAGTGGCTTCTGAAGGCCGTCGGCTGCACATTGTTTTAATTTGATGGATCAGAGCAAAGACGGCTAAACGAAAAAGCACGCCGCAGTTTTCAGAGTGTGATTTGAAAACCATATAACATTTCCTTTTCACTTCACAACAATGTTTTATTCTGTGTCTGTCTGTCACACAAATCCCAGTAACATGCAATAGTAAGAAAATGTGGATGGAGAAAAAACACACAAAGCCCAGCTATAATTAAAACCTGAATTATTCTGAGATACAGTAGGACAAAAGCTTGAGGTGTGCTACTTTTCTATTCTTGCTGCACAGTGTGGGACGGCTGTCTCATGCTCACCAAAAGGAGCTGTGCTGGGCTCTGAGTCACGCTCCTCCAGGCTCTTCCCATCTGGAGTCCGAGCAGAGCTACAGAACAGGGCGTAACGGCCTCATCATCCTCAATCGCTGCACATCTGAGCGACGAGACAAAACAGTGCGAGCTGTGTTACATCATCAGCTTTAATAAGTACAGACCTACCACGACCACTGTAGATGGAAAAAAAAAAAAGGAGTAGATTTACGCCAGAAAAAACTCAGACATTTTGAGATCGAGCTCAGAAAGAGTCTAGAAAAAACATTAACATTTCTGAGATTGAAGTTGAAAATTTGCTTGATCAGATGGTTAAAAACAAGGACATTTTCTGAGCTTCAAAAGTCAAATATTTGAAAGAAAAGCTCAGAAATTTTGAACATTTATGAAATTGTTCTAAACTCAAAATTCTTAGATGAATTTCCTACATGTACAAAAATGCAGACATTTTTAGACTAATTTCATATTTTCTTTTGAGAAAAAATCAAGGAACTTCTGACCTTCAAAATCTGCTGGAAAAAAACCCTCAAAAGTTTTGAACATTTTTCAAAATGTTCCAAACTCAAATTTTTTGATTAAACTCAGAAATCTTATAGGAAAAACTTAGACATTTCAGAGTCCAAAAGTCAACAAATATCCCAGAAAAAAAATAAAAATGGAATAGTTTTATTTTTAAATATTCAAAACTCCAAATTTTAGATTAATCTAAAATAATACTTGAAAATGTTTTGGAAGTTTCTGAATTTCAAAAGTTCTACATCTACAATGGCCTTACCACGCCGCCGTATTCAATAAGAGCAGAGCAGACGCGTCCATTACCTGTTTAAAATCTTCTCCATCACAGCCTCCGCTCCGTCGCCGCGGGACGCGTTGAACAAGTCGAGGACGCTCCGTGGAAGGACGTGTCCCTTTTGAGCCAAAACGGCTAAATTGAACATTCCCTGCGAGCCGGTGTGGAAAAACAGAACGATAACGGTCGGCTGATGCCTTATTCACTCAGAAAGCCTCCAAATAATAACAGCGTGTAGCGCCGTTTGTTGTTTTTATTGCGCCGGGCCGCAAGCCTGTGGAAGTTTAATTAAGTTTATCATAGGGTGATGAGATTACAGCTCAAGTAAATCTGTCACCTGAGGGCTGCCTGCCAGAGCTGCTCTGCTATACATCGATACGGCCTGCTCTGCCAAGGATAATGAGTTCCCCCGTGTGCCGGCGGAGGAATAGTAGTAGTAGTCTCCTATTTCCAGCAGGGCTATAAAAAAAAAAGGACACATATTTGCTTGTTCAGTGACCAGACTGGCAGAGAAAGAGACGGAGAGGTTGGAGCAAAATGAAAAGAGATGAACTCACTGGATGGATGAGGATCAGAGTTTAATATAGAGTGGTTGCGATATCTCCACCGACAGTCAGAACCGACGCCCAGCTCCTGTTTGGTTGGGAGAGAGCGGAGCAATAACAAGGGCGTGTTATCAAGCGCTAATAATTTCCCTCTGGGATAGTTCTCTTCATTTAGCGTGTGACTGGAATTGTGAGCGATTTGTCCATTAGCTACAATCGCAACTCCAATTATGATGCATTAAATGCGGAACTGAACCGGAGTCGGATTAAAAAGGCGGCGGCTGGAGCACCGGAGGAGGCAGGTGAAACAGGAAAGGCGTGTGTGTGTGTGTGTAGGTGTGGGTGTGTGTGTGTACCTCACACAGGTGAGCAGCGTTACTCTGGGCTAAACTCAGGCCGGTTTCGGCGGCCAGGATGAACTTCACAAGCGCTTCCTCCCTGTTGGCGGCGGGAATACAGGAGGCAAAGAGCGCAGATCAGAGGCAAAGGACTACATCAACACGAGAAATAAAAGTGAAAATATATATATTTTTTCCTACCAGGCTCCCTGGAGGTGGGCCTGAAGGGCCTCCCTCATCATGAATCCAAGGTGGCCGTTGTGTTTGCAGACATTTTGCAGTAATCTGTGCGACGAGTTATATGAAAAATATGATTTATAACTCAGCAAAAAAGGATTCCAGCAGCAGATTTTCATGTTTTTCTAATGAGATCGCTCGTGACAGACTAGGACAGCGTAGTGGACGATTGTGAAGCGGAAGGGAAAGAGTCCTCGCTTTTCAATTTTTTGTTCTTTTGTTTTCAACAAAATGTCGTAGGAATATAATTTCATCCCCCTCCAGTCAATATTTTTGTATAACCAGCTTTCACTGCAATCACAACAGCAATTCTTCGGGGGTAATGTCTCTTATCAGCGTTCCACTTCTAGAGACTGAAAATTGTTGACAGTTCCTCTTTGCAGAATAGCTGTTTGCACCGTCACAGGCTGCAGGGAAACAATAGTTAATTTCAGTCGGTGTATTTTTCTTTTCTAAACGCCAAATGAAACGTCAGATTTATTTAGAAAATCTTGACACTTCAGTCAGATTGCAATGGGAGTGTCTATGAAAAGATTTTCCTTTGGTTTTAGAGCCAAGCATTAACTTGCCCATCGTGGTTCTGGCTGTATGTTTGTTTTCGTGTGGGCAGAAGATGAGTTTGGACCAATCCATGATGCTACCACCACCGTACTTCATTGTGAAGCATCGGTTTCCCTGTCTCGTCTGTGTGCCGACTCCAGCCTCAACCTGAATGGATTTTGCTGGACAATCTTCATTTCTGGTGCACCGTTTCCTTTACCAAACGTTTTTCTTCTGCTCGGTTTTCTATAAATGTGCCTGGATGCAGAACTCTGTGAGCAACTGGCTTATTTAGAGACAACTTTTTGATTGTGTTGCCTATTGACTCAGAGTGAGAGACCGTTAAAGGCTCAGGAAACCTTAGCAGGTGTTTAGCTGTTGATGGTGTGACATCATAAGTTTCTAATATTTGGCCTTTTCCACAACGTTACCATCTAGAGACACTGAACTTTGAGTTGCTATCAAATTCACAATAAGTAGAAACTTGAAGTGCTTTGGCGTACGTTTATTAAACTTAAATCAGTGAGCAAAATATTAAACATGTCATGATGTCCTTGTATACACAGAGATGTAATTCAGTCAAACTACTACTGATATCTATTAGGTGACCTCTGACTCTTTGCACCAGTTACGGCTCTTCTTTCTTTAGGTTTTTCGATAACACCAGGCTAAACACTGAAACGTCCCAATTCTCTGATTTTAATTGCTAATAAAAAGTTGGTGTTTTGGGGGGTTTTGTTTTTACTTCTACTTCACCGTTTTATGATAATTTGTGTTGGTATATCGCCTATGAAATATGTTATTTTGTGATTTTAATATAAAATGTGAAAGGACTCGGGGAGTAGATCGGTTCAGAAAGCAGCAGCAGCAGCAAACCTGCTCTTTGTTTGCTACACTCCTTTGAGTTTGGTTAATCAGAACCTCTCTGTGTGCCAGACAACAATGCAGTGGCAACAGCTCATATTTTTAGATATGCAAATGCTGCTTTCTGACCTTGAATTAGCCACCGTCACTGAAATTGGATGGCACCGGGCTGCAGGCTACAGCGCAACGGCCCATGACGACGCTTTCCTCACCAAGCTAATGAAAAGCCCCTTACGTCACGGCCCTCTCCACGTCCTGAGAAACCCCCCGCAGGCTTCCTGTCGAAAGGTACCACGCCGCCTCCACCGACGCGGCGGCGTGGCCGAAGCGGGAGGCGTTCAGGAACTGCTCGAACGCGGCGCTCTGCCGATGGAGGTGAAGACACGGATCAGAAAGAAACAAAATGATTACATCTGGACTGCGGAACCGATTGTAAGGGTCTGAAAACAAAAAATAAAAAAACCTCGTTGCTCCACGGCTTGTCTGGGTTTTCCCCGGTGAGATGATAAATTCCCAGGTTGAACATCCCATCATCGCTCCCATTCAGGGCGGCTTGTTCAAAGTATTTTGCCGCATTTCTGTGGTCCTTCAGCACAATCCCATGGTACCAGCCTAAGCCGTTCAGGGCATTAATTGAGCCCTGAAGCGTGGGGGTGGAGGAAACAGACAGCGGTTTTCACAGTGAGCTCCTATATGGAGTAAACACACCGATTGATTGCTGTTCCCTCACCATCGCAGCCGCTTTCTTCAGCAGCTGAAAACCTTGAGTGTAGTTTCTCTTCACTCCCTGGCCCTGAAGGAATCAACATCAATCAGCAAATCAATAAGTGTCAAAACAGAGGCGGCGCGTGCACACACACAGAAACACACACACCCGCAGTCAAACAGTACTGTGTTCAATTCAGTCGTAAAATAAGGTCCTCGTGATTTTGCACGACCTTCATTAGCAGGATGGAGTAGTCGTAGACCGCCTCGGGATCCTTCATTTGCATGGCGCTCCTCTCAAACCACTTCACGGCTCTGGCGATGTCTTTGGAGACTCCGTTTTGTCCCCAGTAAAGCATTGTTCCCAGACGTCTCTAAAGTTAATAGAGTTTTTATTAGTCTGTTCTGGACGCCGACTCCACCACTGACCGCGGAGGAGACATTATGCTCCCGTGCTCTTTATGCACCTTTCCACCGGACAGCCGCACGCAACTCATTTGAATAATGAATGCAGTGAATTTGGACTTTTGGGTGGGGTGTGTATGTAGCCGAACATACCTGAGACTCCAGGTCTCCCCTTTCCGCTTGGTACTGCAGATACCGAAAGACGTCACTGGACTCGTCTGTCAGGGAGTTCAGATCGTCTTCGTTGCCTAAATAGATAAAGTGAGGTGTGTATTGCTGCGGGGAAGAGAAACACGGTGATTACGGCGGTTAAACTTGTTAAAGCACAAAGTGGGTTTTTGTTAATAATAAAACTTCCCCTGTAAACACTCACAGCCATTAGATATGACACATCTCCCTCGCTGATTGCATCATTATCCTTCATTAGGCAAATTTAATATCCAATCAGTGAATCAACCGCAGTGTTCAGTTGTGTACCAGCCACTGAGACACACACCTGGTTGGACTTTCAATATCTAGACGTACATCACACAGATTTTAGTTTTTTTCCGAAGCTGTTAAACTTTTCCTTTTTTTAAGGTTGAATGATGAAACAACGTAGACGTTTTGCAACTAATTGTAATTCTAGTTTTAAGAACTGGTTGAATTTGTTGTCTAATCATTCATCCCTCAACAAAGAGTATTTAAAATCCTCAATGAGTTTGTCTAAGATTCTGGTTTCCTTTTATACCAAACATGAAGACGCAGCATTAACTCACAATGCACCACAAATCTGGAACAAACTTCCAGAAAACAGCAAAACTGCCAAAACACTGAATGCCTTTAAATCAAGGCTAAAAACCCACCTGTTTAGAGTTGCCTTTGATTAGTAGTAACTGAAAACATTGACCAACACATTTGATGTATATAGCTTGATGGGAGCATTTAATGTTCATTGCTTGTTTCACAGTTGGCGACTTTATGATGGTTTTGTGGTGTAAAGCACTTTGAACTCCCATGTCGCTGAAACGCGCAACACAATCAAACCCGACTTACTCCAAAAGAGCAGCACAAGCTGATTAAAAACGTGAGAACTAAACCACAAGCCGAAGAGTTAGCAGAGGTGCAGAGCTAAACAGAGACCCAGATGTGTTTTTAGTTGCTTTGAATATTCATGATTTATTCCACAATTAGTTTCAAGCACGAAAATATCTCTCCTCTGAATAATGAGGATGGCGTGGGTGTGGATTGATCCGACTCGACTGACAGTTCTGCAGTCACAACAAACATCGGTATGGAGTTGAGTTCTGACTGACGTCCCTTTTTAAAATACATCTCTGCATTTTAGTGAGTTGCTGAAAACGTTTCTAAGAATAGATGATATTTGCACTTTGATCTGATTTTGTCCTTTGGGTCAAACTTTTAAGTGCCTCTTTTTAAAAATTTTTTATTCATCATTATTGTTTTCATGCTCCATCGATTCCCCGTTCAGGATGAAGCAGACAGCCGGGTCTCTCTGGTGTTTTCATACACCTCTCTTCATTAGATGGAGCTTATTGAAATACTGAGAGAATAAACAGGAAATCAGAAGGAAGCAGGCTTTTCTCTCGTTGCGGGGCCTCTTATCTTCCGAGTGCTCTTTGGCATTCATCAAGACAGCTTGATTTCTAAATGAAGATTTAGAGCTCATCTATTCTCCCTTTTCCTGCAGCCTCCTCTCAGTCCAGCTGGCTGGACAAACAAACATGCAATTAATCATATTTTTAGAGTCGGTACGTTTTAGAAAACCGCCGCCATGTGTGATGCACGTTTTATCTGCTGGGAAAGAAAAACTCCCTATTATCACTTTTGTATTCTCATTCTAACTGGGAGATGAGGAGCAGATCGATACACATATCAGTTTGAACGAGAGACGGGAAGTTTGGGTAAAATTTAAACTGCATTAATCACAACTGCTTTGTTCATTAGGTGTCGAAACGAATGGCAATCGCAATTTCTTACGGGGTGTCACTTTAAGTTGTGGTTTTCTTAAATTAGAGTGAAAGGGACCGGCTGCTGGGTCTGGTTTTAGAAAGAGCTGACAGACTGACAGCAAAATCAATTTCATCTCCTTCCTGAAAAAGAAACGGCAGCAATACGCAGAGAAAAGGCCGTGCTGACCCAAACAGGCCTGACTGCTCGGTCTAAATAACAAAATGATGAAATCGTGGATCATTTCTAGTAACGACCACAGGTTATGATAGTTTTGGGTTTTTCATTCGAGTTTAGTTTTGTTCTGTTGTGACTTTCGTTGTGAGTTTTCATTCGTTTTTAGAGTGAGTTTGCTAGTTTTTATTAGTTCCTACTAGTTAAATATTGTTTTGTTCTTATTAGTTGTAGTAATTAGTTTTTCCTACGGTGGTAAATTTTTAGGTGCAAAATTCAAAAGAGGTCAAAGTATTGTATTATGATTATGCATACATCGACTGGGTAATGATTAATCAACAGACGGTACAGTTTTCAAAACGTGTATTGAATTATTGTTGAACAACCAGCTGACTCTGGAACTTTATCTCAACTTTTGCTGTAGCCATTTTGCCGACTGCAAGGATTCAGACAGCTGATGTAAACTGTTTAAAGGGCTAATAAATGGATTCATAAACACAAGAACAAAGGATATTATATAAATATATATAATTTCAGTATATTTTAGTTAGTTGAATAAACACACCGCATAATTCCAGGTACAGTTTTTCACCGTTTTTACTTTTTTCGTTAACTAAAATGTTTCAGCTTTTGTCATTTCGTTAGGTTCAGTCAGCTGTGACAACCTTGGCAACTACAGCCTTTATTTTGTAATGCTAACGATTTCACAAAGTCGCAGCGATTGTTACCTTATGTTCATGTATTTGCGATCTGTCGATGCTGCTCTGCGAGCCGATGTTGGAGTAGTAGCCGTAAGCCACGTCCAAGTCTTGAGGAAAGCCGTCGAGTCCGTGCGCGTGCTTGAACCCTGCATGCATCAGGGCGAAACGATCATCACCAACTGCACCAATCAAGCTGTAAGCGTGGCCCTGAAACAGATTGAACATTGGGTGTAAAATCCACTCTTTCACAAGTAAGTGTGATACAGAAATTTAAAGCTAAAGTATTCATAGCCCTTGAACTCTTATTTGCGTTTTGCTGAGTACAAAATATTAGTGCTTTTTATTGGGATTTACTTCAGCAGAGTAACACAAAGTAGAGCAAGACTGTAACAATGGAAGGAAAATGACGCATGGTGTTTACCTTTTTTTTGCAAAATACTTAGCTCCCTTCATTCTCATACACCTAAATGAAATCAAGTCAACAGACAAAACATTACTTAGTAGACAGAATAATGAAGACCAAGATCATGGAGAAAGTTCAACAGAACGTTTCACTAACTCAAATTTAAAATATTTTAAGACAATTATGAATTACATATTATCAAGACAGAAATGTACAAAAGAAAATCTCTTATGTTATATATAGTAATGCCAAACGTTTTTAGCATCATACGGGTTGGAAACAGAAGTGAGCCAGTGGAGAAGACAAACATCGTCCAGCCACCAGGCGATAATTGTTGTCTGAGTCCCAAGGTGAGAAGAAGTAAAAGGAGAGAAAACAAAGGATAGAGAGAATTACCAGAAAACACCCTAGAAGTCTGCTTCTACACCTGCAGACAGCGAGAGAAAAAAGACCATAGAGAAACCCTAAACATCACTGAAAAGCACACATTACAAGTTAATACAAGATGGTGGCAACTGCAGCCCCAACATAGAGTTTATTTGAAATCGCCTGTATCTAATCACCTGCATCACAGTGAACATGAACCGAGTCAGTTTGACCAGGGTGACATGAATTTCTAACAGTTCTTGTAAAGGATGAACTGACAGGAGGGTAGAGGTTCACTTTCAAGAAGAACCGGGACTCTAAACGTGCAGACAGACTTGTAATGGTCTAGATCAAAGCCTTATATCTCAAAATGGCCTAGTCTAAGTCCAGACCTGGATCTAAACATGTGTCAGTTTAAAAACAAAATGTAAGAATGTAATTTAAATTTAAAAATATTTTGAAAATGACGCATCATTCCCTTCCACTTCACCGTAGAGCTCTACTTTGTGTGTGTCCTATTAGATAAAATGCCAATGAGAAACACAGTTTGCAGGCCATGGATTTTACCTTTTCTCGATCGGCTGGGCGACCGAGGCCAGACAGGTAGATGGTGGACAACAACAGAGACGCTCTGTGATTCCCAAAGCAGGAGGACGCCTGCAGCAGAACCATCGATTCGGACGGGATCTTTATCTGCTTCCCTTCCCCAAGGAAGACTGTGCCAACCGTTAGCTCGAACAAAACGCTTCCGAGGCGCTTCATACCAAAACGTTCTGCAGGAACAGATTGACGCCGTGAACGGCTGGATAAAAAGGTGTGCGTTTTCTTCACTTGGCATGTAAATCTCTGTAACCTCTCTGGATAATCTCCTCCACTCCTTGCAGGAAACGAAACAGCGTGGCGTGTTTCTGCTGCGTTTCCACGCTCCACGTCTGCATGCACGTTGCCTCTCTGTTGTCAAACTGACCCCAGCGTCTCAGACGGTCGTTAGAGCAGACGGCTGAAATAAAGGGGGAGAAGAAGACGTTCCCTGTAGCTGTGCGCTTGGAGTGTTCGGCCCTTTAAAATCAGACTCACGCAAGGTGTTTCTCTGTAGATTGGCTGTCTTTAGGACATGTCAAAATAGTGTCTCACCTTCGTCGGTCGGGGACAGAAGGCGACTCTCGGCTACTTGGTGCAGAAAAGCTTTTGCCAACGTTCCCATTTCCTGACACGCCACGTGAGCCCCGTCCAGCTCCTGTGCTGTCGACGTGGGGTGAAGTTGATTTCTTATCTGGAACATGAAAAGCAGTGGAAGTTGAAACAGGAGCGGACGGTCGGGGAACAGAGCAAACACCCGTTTGTGATTTGCAGACTGGAAAATGTCACCTCGCCAGTTCCGAGACGATAATACTTGAAAGGCCCAAAGTAGCCGGCGAAGCCTGGCATGTATCTGCCTCCTCCAATCACAAAGTATCCGTCTGTGTCATCGAAGTGGATACTGTTCCTGAATCTGAAAGATTTTTAAAAGCAGTTAAAGCTTTGTGTTCAAACTAAATAATGAGATACCAAACAGATTTTTCCCTTGCTAAAGAAATCACACCCTCACCTTCCTGAAACAACGGGCAAATTAATTTTTTGCCACAAGTATTATTATTTTATTTTTTTTACCTCAAGTAGAGGTAAGTAAATGGTTGTTGTTGTTTTTTTGTTTGTTTGTTTTTTGGTAAATCACTTAAATAATGACTTAGGCTAATATGAAGGTGAGGATATTTATGTTACCTTCTGGAATTTTGTGTGACAAAAAGTAAAAAGTGGAAGATTTTCTCTTTTTTTTCTTTTTTTTTTTTTAGAAAGACAAATCTGAAAAATGTGACATGCATTTATTTTAAAAGCCTCCTGAGTCAATCGTTAGGTGCAGTGTTGGTTTTCCACCAGACATCACTCTTTGAATTTAGTCCAATAAGCTCAATTTTGGCTCAACCTGGGGAAAGGAAAGGACATCATGTTGGCCTCAAAGGCCTGATTTGTAGAGGATAATTTAGTAATCGATTAATAAGTAATTATTTTAGTTGTCGACTAATAAATCAGTTATTCTCACGTTGAATTGCTTAATTTGGGTTATAAAAATGGCACATTCTGCAGTGTGTTTCATTCAAGCCTTCTTTATACTATTTCAGAAACACATTAAAAATGCAAATAAACAAATAATTACATTTTACTGTCTAAAATTCAATAACAGAATTGCTTTAGTGGTGATTTGTAGCAAAGGATTCATCTCCAAAATAAAATACTTCTAACACTAACATGAGAATTTTCTTTTACTTAGCAGAATTTGAACCGGGTTAAGCTAAAACTAAGCCACCTGATGCATTCTGGGTAAAGAGTATTTTCAGATAAAGAGGTTTTTCAGTCTTAAATACAAATTGCATATTATTTTGTACAATTTTAGCTTTATTATTTTGTACAATTTTAGCTTAATGTTGAGTGTGTGATTGTCTTTTTCTGAGTCTGTATACGCCTGTTAATGATTAATCGTTGACTAAATTAGTTAGCGATTATTTCAGTAATCGATTCATCCCGATTCATCCCGATTAATCCGATTAATAGTGGAGTGCAAAAACCATTAGTTGTCCTTTCAACAGATTCTCCCACCTGAGCAGCAGGTCTCTAGCGCTCCTCCATAGATACCATCTTATGGTGTAAAATAGTTCAGGTGGACGATCATCAGTTGTGTTGTGCTGTTTGTGTTGTCATATTGATTAATAACCTTCAAAGTTTGGATTTTTGTTTGAACTACAAAACCCAGCTTAAATCTTTAAACCCTTGATCTGTGTGCTGTGTTCCTCCATGATGCCGTTTACTCAGTAATGTCTCCTGAGGCCTTCACAGACTGGATTTATTGAATCTGAGATGGGAATTTGCCAATTTAGTGGTTGAGGAAGGCCTTGGGGCTTGGTTAGGGGTGTTGGATTAAAGGGGGGGTGGTCCCTTTTAATGCTAGGCACATTTTTCAGAAATAATTTGAGATCTTTTTCAGACCATAAGACGTTTTATCTTCTTCACAATTACGCACCACAATGTGTTTGCGACAACATGACAAAGTGTAAGGGCAAAATGTGTGTTTTAGCAGACATAAACATTTTACATAAACAAACTGGTTTTACTTACACATATTCAAATCTGTGGCTCTTAGAGTCCCATGTTACATTCAGCACCACCTGAAAGTCCAACATGATAAGGTAAAAGCTCAGCAAAAAAAACAAATATAAAGCAAAAAAAGCTACTGAACTGTGGACAACTTCAAATTGAAAACACAGACTACAATTGCCTTGAATCTCCCAGTTGGAAAGAAACCATCGTTCAAGATCTTAAAGCAGGAAACAAAGAGGCCGACCAGCAGACATGGCTCAGGAGGAAATGGATGATTGTGCTCGCTCAATTTCAGCTTCAATTCCTCCTCCGCCCACCCAAAACCGCATGTTGGTGCTTTTTTTTTTTTTTTTTTACCTTGGAGTCCAGTATGTAACAGTCCAATCTAATCCATTTCCACAGGGGCAACATTAAGTGGGTTCGAAATGCTTCATCTTCCCCGGTTGTCAGGCGGGCCTGAATTATGATGTCTCCTGCACAGAAGATATGACAGTCATATATTTCGCCAGAGGAAATCCAAAGCTCTTTATTAATACATAACGCAGTCTGTTCCTGAGTCGCACAAAACACACATCATCGCTCGCGATCATCTCCCGGCAGCACCGGCCCCAAATCCTCCCTGGCAGGATGTGTCTACACAAGCTGCTGTGACCCCACCTGTTTCTGAGAGCTGCATCAGAACCGAGTCAAAGAGACGTTCCTTATCCACATGATGGATGATCCCGCAGTGCTTCTTCTGACACCGTTTGAGCAGGTAGATCCACACGGAGAAAGCGTTGCTGGAAAAAACAAACAACAAGGCATGATTGGACAAATCATTTCTTCACCCAGTCA
The DNA here is from genome assembly GCA_903066825.1 of Alfaro cultratus. NCBI lineage: Eukaryota > Metazoa > Chordata > Actinopteri > Cyprinodontiformes > Poeciliidae > Alfaro > Alfaro cultratus. The sequence goes on along the minus strand of CAEFZX010016295.1, from coordinate 16,392 downwards.
GGCGTGAGGGTTGAATTTAAAACAAAAACTCCCTGCTTGTCTGCTAAAAAAAAAGAAAAGAAAAAGAAAAACGCCTGACCTTGCTTTCATGCACTGACCGTAAATAAAAAGCTTATATGCTTGGGTGAAGAGGCTTGGCGGAGCTCATAAAGTCGTTTAGAAAGATGGCGAATTACAAGTGAAAGCTGAAAGGGGCTTTTTGACAGAAGCTGAAAGAGAAAGAGCCGCTGACCTGTGGCAGTCAACCTGCTGCTCTCAACACACACCGCTGCGTCACACACACTGTCGTCACCTGAAGCGAGCGTCTTTATGGTGTTTAACGTGTAAAATGGAAAAAAGGCTCGCTTTCTCTCTTTTTTAAGCATTTGGCACAATATGTGCAGACCCAGCACGGGGTGGCAGGGGGAGGTTTAGTTGCCCGCTGTGTGGGTGAACCTTGGGCAGAACAAGCGTCGGCTAGAATGAGGTAAATTAGGAGTCGCTGAGCGAAGCCCACCTGGGCTCGGTTACGGCACGAAGACGGACTCTCTCCAGGGCGCCGCTGATGAAAGGCCGGAACCGGCGGACCACCCCGAAGTGCTCTCCGGTGCTGGCCAGGGGGAACTTCAGCAGATCTACCACATCTGTGCAGAAACACGGCGTTTTAAAGACACAGTTAGGAACATACGGTCCAACGCAAACATCCTTTGTTCCATTGCAAATTTTCTTCTACTATTTTTTTTTTTATCACACTTAAATGTTTCAAAACATTTTAATTCTAAATGCAGAATAAATAGATTATATTATTTATTGAAGGAGAAACGATCCAAACAAACCTCACCCTAGTTGAAAATGCCTACTTTGCTAAATTTTGCCATTTCCTAGTCCGTTTTCACTTGGTTTACCAGCCGAGCTGCTGCTAGGCCTGTAAAATCATTTAAATAAACCCTGTCGACAACATGAAGTGGGTTAAAAGCCCTCAAAATGCTACTTCAGGCCCAGATCCAAAAACATCCGGCGTAGACATCTCTGTGTGAGTGGATCATTTGGCTTGTTGGTAGGTAAAGATAAAGGTAATTTTATTTATATAGCACATTTTCAGCAACAAGGCAATACAAAGTGCTTTACAGAAATTAAAAGGAAATGCAAACAAAATAACAAACACATCTGTACTCTGGAGACATTGGTATTATTGCCTCCTGAATGGTTAGTTGTCAGTTTTTATGTACTTTTTATTCTTTTATTGTTTTTGTTTTCTTTTTTATTTAAATTTGGACTTTGAGTCTGTCAAATAAAATTCATATCATATCATATCATAAACCAAGGGAAAGAGCAAAACAAGAAAAATAATCTAATGTTGATCTAAAGTATGTAAGCTAGGTGCTCCTGTTCAGGGTCGCTAAATATCCTCTGGTCTAATTCCATTTCTGGGTTGGAAGAACCCGGAAAAAGTAGTCTAATAATGTTGATCCAAAGTATATAAACTAGATACTCCTATTTAGGGTTGGTAGATAAGTATAAGTAAGTATCCTCTAGTCCAGGGGTGGGCAATCCTGGTCCTCGAGGGCCAGCGTCCTGCGACTCTAGTTGTCTCCCTGGTCCAACACACTTGAATCCAACAGCTGGATCACCTCCCAAGTGCAGTCAGGTTCTCCAGAATCCTGCTAATGACCTCATTATTTGACTCAGGTGTGTTGAAGTAGAGATACATCTAGAAGTTGCAGGAGACCAGCCCTCCAGGCCTGGAGTTGCCCACCCCTGATCTAGTCTAATTCCTTTTCTGGGTTGGAAGAAAAGCAGTCTAAGGTCGTTTTTCTGGATTCTAAGTTTGTTCTAATCCCTGTTCTGGGTTGGTAGATATGTAAGTATTCTCTGGACTTTCTAAGTACGCTCAAAATTTGTAAACGTAATGAGTACTCCTCAGTTTCTAAGTAATAATAAAAACTGCTGACATCTCCTAACTTCAGCAGCTTCACTGCAAAACATTGCTGCTCAGAACAATGTTGACATGCTCAGCACTTGCTTTCCCCATTGTACCGGTAATGTAGTAAGAGAAAACGACAGCGTGATTAAGGGTGTGAACCTGTCTCATGTGGGCACTGATGGATCCAGTCGTTGGCCGTCAGCCAGGCGAGTTGAGCAGACCATGACGGGCACCCAGCGGGGGCCGTCCCCGGCCACAGCGAGAGCCGCACAACCCGCTGCACTTCATGAATTCCCGCCACGGAGCCGATTTCACTGCCTTTTTCCAAATCATCCAACCGAGCTTGAAGTGTCACGTTCTGGGTGTCTGGCGCGCTCCCGTGGAAACGGCGGCGGTGATGGGACACGGACGGAGGCAATCTGAGCAACACCCGCCGGACCCGGAGCCTTTGAGGTGTGCTGCTGATCCATTTTCTCCTGAAGACCACCAGATCCGTCTTCCTTAATGTTGACAGCACGACTTCCACCGCGAGCTGACACGGCCTGGAGCACCGATACCGCACACGGACCACTGAGCCATCTGCCACTTTGTCAGGGACCGAGTCGAACCCTATGAAAGTGTCAGGTGCGGCGTCATCCCCGTGGGTCGAAACGCCTCTCAGCACAGACGCTGCCTGGGTGAAGAGAGGGGGGGGGAAACAATTAAATCAGTGTTATACAGAGAAAAAAAATGCAGTTTTAAGTTATTCCACTTTAGGAAAGAAGACAAACTACATACTGGACCATCTGTTGCTGTATTCTGAGTCAAAATGACAGATTTGACTAGATCTGGGACCATTTCCAGACTTCTCTGCATCTAATGATTATTTTAGCAAACGATTATTCTGACAATCGATTAATTGGATTAAAATATGACCACTTAAGTCTTTTTTATACAATATAAGAAGATAAACATTTTATTGCCTAAAATGCATTAACATTTTTTTCAGTTTGCACATCATCATTTGTACTAAACGATGCATCTGGAGGAGAAAAAAAAAAAGCTTTCTCCATCAAGATGTGAAAAGATCAGGCCTTTCTGCTTGACTTGACATCCACACAGTTACCTGTTGATTTCTGAGTTGACCGATTAACACTTGGACAGCAAAAGGTGCTTAATAGGACATCGTTTTATTTATTTATTTATTTATTTATTTGTTTTAATTTCATCTTTATTGATTCTCAAGGAAGTATCATTTACATGACCTTAGGCCTCTACATCACAAAACTAACTTCAATATTTGAAATAAGGTGGACAAGAAGACCATTACATTACAACAGTCAAAACAAAAATGCAACTTCACTTCCCTGACAAAGATTATAATGCAAGCAGTGGAAGAGAAGAAACAAAAGGAAAGAAAAAAATTAAGTTAGAAATGTAAACCACAAAAAGAAAGAATAAAAACATAGTATTAAATAATTATGAAGTATGTCTGTCATAGGAAAGTGGATTATCGAGGAGATTTCATCAAGTTTGGTCTCTGAAAATGAAATCAGATCTTTTAAGTTTCACATAGTTTACCCAAATTTCCCTCACAGTGATATAGTGATAAAAAAATCCTACCAAATTATTCCAGGAAATCTGTTCAAAACAGAGTTTGAACCAAGCGAAGTTAAGCCGGTTGTGTTATTGTCTTATAGGCAAAATTCATATTTTGCAATGTTTTGGCTTAATTACTGCCAACTATGTTGCTCTTTCAGAAAACGGCCCTTCTTTGAGTCTGCATACTCCCTAAACAATCAATTACAAAATTAGTTTATTATCATGTCAATTATCGATTAATCAGGATTAATCCAATTAATTGTTTCAACCCTAGACATATTCTTCAACTTTAAAGATCGGTCTATTTCGCTACATCTGTCCTTGCTTACTTTATCTGTCCACAAACAAAACAAAGAACAAGAACAAAAACTCTATGAAGACTTTTAACTACAACTTTAACTTTGTATTATGTCACAGTTTACATCAGTTCCCTTGGTAACCGTCTGCAACAAAAAAAACCTTCAAATAAATTCAGAATTTACTGCAGCATGTTGAGAACAGTTTGTTTTTTAGCAACACAAGTTGCATAAATAATGCAACCATTAACAGCTAAATATAAATGACTATTTGCTGTGATACATAAACATAACAAATTGAATTTTTGCGGCTCTAACCCGAAGCAAAGAGTGGCATCTTGTGTTGACCAAGTCTCCATAGCAACCATTTGTTATAACCTTCATCACTCTTGATTAAGGATTTTGTTAAGCTGCTTTAGTCCTTCCCAACATAAACATATTTCTGTCTCTCTTCTAAAGGCTCAGGAAACATTATTAACGGTCTTGGCATCGTGAACTCACCAGGAGACTTTGGAAATCTCCACCAGAAAACTCAAAATAGGTCATTATTAGGTTTTTTTTAATTTTTTTTTAACAAATGTTCAAAAAATATGGCCAAATCAATAGAAATCATTAACCAGTCACAAAACCAATCTTTCATCACACATGCATGGTTTCTCTGGGTACTCCAGCTTCCTCCTGCAGGACGAAGGATTTTATTTCTTCACCAAATATAAGTGCTCAAAAACAGCATTTCATTTTCATACAGATGTAATAAAAGGTGCATCTATTTTAGGGCTTTTGATTCATCTTTACCTAGGATGAAAACAGACCTTGAGCAAAAATTAGACAAATTTACCCTGCAATCTAAGTTGATCAGATATCGACATTATTTTATCAAGTCATCACCTTAATAAAATAATGGCCTAAGTTATTTTTAGCCAAAATTGACTTTGGCAAGAAAATCACCACCTTTTTATTTCCAAAATATGTTTTAGGTACAAACAAATAAGTCACTTTTGACAAAAATGACTTTGGCCATTATTTTAGGAAGGCAGTGGCTTTCAGCTGGGCTGTGACAGCAGCTTCCTGTAGTGGAAAATAACAACACTGTGGACAGAGAGACAGTAAACCAACACATAATGAGGTCAAAACAAATTAAAAGTTACGTTAAGAAAACACTGTTTTAAAGCCACAGAAAACATTTAGACTTAGGATTACCGACACATTTGGGTCAATGTAAGGTGAACTTGTTATTTAGTTACTTTCACATATGTGTTTACTCATGACTGAATGCAATATTATCAAAATGAACAGTTCTGTTAAAGCTGCTTTAAAGAATATAACATGTTTGTGAAGAAACTGGTCAAATCTAATTGTAGTTTCATATTCAACAGCTAACGTCAGGGAGGTAAAGTGAGACAAAGTTGCTTACCAATAGGAAAAAAGCAGTGAAGGCAAATCCAGAAACGCTGGTGTGAAACCAAGTCATTGTGAAAGGGGGTTAAAGCAAAGTGGGACATAAAAATAAATATTTAAACTTTCGGTTCATTGTTTCTCTAATAAGCAAACGTAGCTTCCTCTGGCTATCCGACACCTGCCGGAGCACACACCCTGCAAAATGCGGCACTACCTGATATTCTGGTGTGGCAGGTTCAAGGTTCAGTGTGAATCACCGTTAAAGAGAAAGTGCAGTGCTGGGAAGGGCTCGTCCGTGCAGCGCCGCCACGAAGCTTCACATTGACCTCATGTGTTATTCTAACGGGGATTTGATCCGTAGGACTGCTGCATCAAAGAGTCGGAGTTAATTTAAAGTGCTCGAGCCGAGGCTTCAACATCACCCCACGCTCTCTTTGGCCTACGCCCACACAAGACTTTGAAGCAATCTGATGTGAAAACAACCTGATATCACAGCCAAAATTAATTACCCATGGGCTATTGACTTTGTGTGTTTCAAAGAGAATGAAACATTGGTAATGATGCGGATGGGTTGTTTGAGTGACCACACAGAAACATGAGCCCGACCTTCTTGTCTATATAAACGATGATTACCCAAAGCATCGCCGCGGGCTTCAGATGTACAGTCTCTATTAGACGGCTGACATTTGACTGAGGGCTTCAAAGTGCTAGCAAGTTATTTTAGAAGAGCATTTTCAAGGCATTCAAAACTTTGAAAGTTTTATTCAATGGCTTTGCAGGACTTGTGCAATTTTGGAGATATCTTTCAGGAAAGTGTAGGCACTGCGAGAAATGGAATGGCGAGTGGAAAAAGGAAATCCTGTAGCTATGCGACTGGTGTGGCCTTGAGCAATAGCACAAGCCTATTCCATTTTTATATTCCAGAAGCGGGTTATCTGGATGAAAGCCCGATACAGTTTGGGCAAATCAGCACAATGCAGAGCTCAAGTGGAATCCCATCTCAAGAGACGCTCCCAATACTGTCCTCTTTGCCTGAAAGTCTTCCTTTCACTTCCTCTCAAGCCGTGCCGCTTCCCTTCCCCATGGCTCATGGGACCACCACCCTAGCTTTCATGTTCCAGGGCGGCGTCCTGGCTGCGGCAGACACTCGCTCCAGTTGCTCGGGCCTTGTAGCGTGCCCGGCCTCCCAGAAGATCCTGCCCATTCACAGCCACCTGGTGGGCACCACTTCGGGAACCTCGGCCGACTGCGCACTTTGGAAACGGATCCTCTCCAGAGAGCTGCGCCTCTACCAGCTTCGCTACGGACGGCGTTTGTCCACGAGGGGGGCTGCCAAGCTGCTTTCACACATGCTGCACCCTTTCAAGGGAACCGAGCTCTGCGTGGCTGCCACACTGTGTGGGTGGGATGGAGGAGAGCCGGATGATGGATGTCGTGACCACGGAGGCTCAGAGACGGATCACGGTGAAAGCAGAGAGACTACAAAGACTCCAAAGGCTCACCTGGAGAAGACTGCGAGTGCCCCTGGTGAAAAGGTCTCTGTTTCCAAGACTCAAAGCTCTTCTTTCACAAAGCAGCAGTGTTTCAGGAGAAAAATAAGTTTCTCTGGTCCCAGTCTGTTTTATGTATGCAGCGATGGCACTCGCCTGGAGGGATCACTCTTTTCTGTGGGCTCAGGATCACCCTACGCCTACTCCATCTTGGACCAAGGGGTTCAGTGGGGCCTGACCGTGGAGGAGGCCACATCAATAGCAAGGGAAGCTGTGTACAGGGCCACCCACAGGGATGCCTACTCTGGGAACTTCGTGGACGTCTATCATGTCACCTCAAAAGGATGGACTCGCAGGACGCGCGAGGACTTGAAAGAGGAGTATTACAGAGAAAAAGAGAGACAAAGACTTGAGAGGGAGAGACGAGGCACGACTTTGTCAGGGTAGAGACGAGAAGCAAACAAAAGGAAACATCAGTAGAAAAAGAAAAGCAAACACCGGGCTGTGTTTTGGAGAAACAAGGCTGAATCTTTGGAGCAAATGCTAAATTAATGAACAAGACAGGCAGTTGCATCCTCCAGGCTATCTCTCCAAAGATTTGGGCATGCACATCATTCCATTTAATAAACAGCTGATGTTTTGTTTGCAGCTATGATAAATACAAAAAGGGCTCTTACAGCGTTGAGCGCTGCTGGCTGCCATTTTGATGTAAATGTTAAAGGATTATAAATCATTTCATCTGGGATAATTACCACCTACCTCTTAATGTGCTTTAATCACATAAACAAGAGAGAGAAAGCAGACAATGAGTAGTGTGAGGACCTCAAGTTGAGGCTCGTGATGTATTGTTGTGTGTGGGGAAACACATTAACTCCAGCGATAAAAGAGCAGCAGCTGAAAACTGATTTGTGCCTACTGTCGGAACACTTCTGAATTTTCTTCGACGAGTCAATAAATTAATGAATAAATGAGATTTGGCTGAACTCGCCTGTTCGTTTTGTGTGAGCGCCGCGCTCATAAATACAAGTTATTATTATTCAAATGACAACGACTCTGTGGAAAGACGGTGAAAGAAATTGGGTGGTTAATCCTGTCGTGAAACCACACCTTCTTGAATTTCTAGTGAAAATACTTGCCTTGAGGTTCCCACATGGGAGGTGTTTTATGGCGTTGCTTGGAAATCTGTTTTCCCACGAAGATGTGATGAGCTAATTCATAAGTATTTTTGATTTATTGTGTGTGACAAAAATTTAAATGGTGAACATATCCATATGTGTGCACTCAGCGTGTCTATATGCTATTAAGAGTGCAAAATAAATCACACGCAAGGATGCCTGACAGCAGCATGAGCAGAGACGTCCTCTCCAACCAATGTCTGATCGACTGCGTCTGTGAGAGTGAGAAGAAGAAGCATTATTCACCCATCTGATCTATGATAACCACCATTGGAAGACCAATAATGGAGGGATTATGGAGCACAAGTAAAAAAATTTAAAAAAAGGAATACAGTGGCTTGCAACAGCATTCACAGCCGTTGAATGTTTCACATTTCGTCACGTTACAAGCACAAACTTCAGTCGACAGGGCAACTATTCGTTCTGTATTGCACAAAATTTGGCCATTTTTGAGAAAAAACCTGACAAAGTCTTGTTTGCAGTTTTCCAGGGGGATACAGCAAAAGTGAAAGAAGGTGCTCTGGTCAGATGAGTCCGATATGCCACGTTTTGGCCTGCATACAAAGTAATACACAGTATGTGGCAGAAAACACACACTGCTCACTACCCTGACAAGATCATTCAAACTGTAACACATAATGGTGAACATCATGCTGTGGGAATGCTTTTCTAAAGCAGGATAAGAAAGACTTTTGTTCATTTTGCTCCAATTCACAACAAATGTCATCTGAAGGCAAGACGGAGCAATTATATTTATTTACAGAAATATAAAAGAAAATCAAATAGATTTAGGTTAATCTACTGTAGAGCGGACAGCTGATTCTGGCAGGGTTAGGAACAACAGCCGCCTGTGAACAGCTAAACCTCAGTCTGAATCATAACTTGTGGCAAGAATTGAAATCTGATGTTCACAGACACTTTACATCCAGCTAACAATGAAAATGTTACGATTCAGAGAGTCTTAATGCAATCCATATAGCATAATAGAGCAAAACAGGAAAAAGCTCAAGGGGTATGCATACTTTTGGAAGGCATAGCAGCAAAACGGATGGTTCAGTCTTGAAAGCTGGAAGGGAAAGACTCATCTAAAGACTGAAAAAATGAACACTTAGGTTTAAAATTCAAATGAGCAGCAGAAGTCTTCCAACAAAAACACAGGGATGAGCTCTGAACATGTTTTGCACAGTCCACTCTCAAACCCTCCCTACTACTCCTTGACTTCACTTTGTGCCTGCTCTGTACTTGGCATTAATAAACCTCTGCACACTGCTGGGTACAAGAGATCTGACAAGTGCCCTTAGGGTTATGCTATCTCTTTGTAACTTCCTTTGAGGATCTCTAGTTTCCCAGTTACCGAAATGACTCAATCAATCTTGACTGGTCAAGACTGCACTTTCTAAAGGTACAAGTAGTCTTGCTCTGAGGCCTTTTCAAAGGTACCCACGTTTTACCTCATGATATAGACACAAATATTTCATTATAGATTAAACATGAAGCAATCCAATATGTTGGCAGACACAAGCTGCAGATGAAATGCAATTGAAAAACTGATAATCGTCAGTGTGATTGCCTCTGTAAAAGCATACAGGTGTGGTTTAACACAGTGCCAAGAGGGAAAGGTATCGGCTTTGAATTTAGAGAAGCAACTGTTGCTGCCCATAAACCTGTGAAGGGTTAAAAAGGTCATTCTCCTACAATCCCAGTTACAATCTACAGTGAGATTATTCACAGCTGAAAACCGTGGATGTCCAAGTGAATTTGCTTGGACATCCACGGTCCAAGTGAATGTTAAAGCTGTTGTATTTAGCTTTAACCCCACTGAAATACTGTGGTTGGATTATACTGTAAGGGAGACATGCAAAAATAGGCTGACACATTCAATTAACTAAAGCAATGTTGCAATAGGGTGACCCGAAAATTCTCAAATTGATGTAGAAACAAATAGCTCTTGAGGAAATGTGTCTCCACAGTTAAATGTGTCTCGACAGGGTACTGGAGTGTACTTAGTTTTTTACAGATTGGGTTTCAAATGTTTTCTTCATAAATAATGACATGGTAGTATCTTTTAGCTTGATAATTTTTAGAATCTGGTAAAGATCAAGTTTATGCCTTTAAATATGAAAGAGGGTGTGCTTTATCTTTACAGTGGTTGTGTGTCTGTGCTAACATTAACTAAATGAATCATTTAGACGAAATAAATCGGTGTAGGCACCAGATATTATTGCCACAAGAATATACAGCCAATTGTGCTGACAATCTTCCCCGTCTGCTCCTGAGTCATGGCGATACTGAAGTGTCCACTCCTAAAATAGGATGCGGCACGAAAGCTTGACAAGGGGGATAATTAGAGTCAACCAGATGACATCTTTTAAGCAAATTCAGAAGGCTGTTTGTCGTATGGCACCCTTAAATGTAGAACTAAGTGCCAATTTTCTTGCTACGCTTGAGAGGGTTAGAAATAGGAGGAGTGCAAAGTTTCAGAATGTGATTTTGTGCACGGGTTGCACTCTGGTGGATTATAAGACACAGCAGAACATTAAAGAAAACATACACTAATCAGGCCAAACAGCTCCCCTGCTCCCACTTTTGTTGCCAAAAAAGAGTACCTTGAACACTTGTTGTTTGGACTCTTGTAGAAACTTCTTGAAGGTGTTCTGTGGTATCAGGCACCAAGATGTTAGCAGCAAATCTATAAAGTCCCATAACTTGTGAGTCAGCGCCTTTAGGAATCGCATTGGTTAACCCTCCCGGTTAACCAAAGATCTATCGGTTTGAAATCTGGGAAATGTGGAGGGCAAGTTGGCACCACATCCTCATTGTTGTCCTTAAACCATTTCTGAAATGTATTTTTCTGCAGGAAACACTGTCCTTCTGAAAGGACCTATGGAATTCAGGGAATAGAGGGTGTAACGCAGTCGGCAGCAATGCTTAGATCATATGTGTTGAAGCAAAGGGAAGGACAGACACAGTGTTTCCCAAACATTGCCTCTGCCAGTTTGCCTTTTTTTCCTCATAGTGTGTCTCCTGGTGCCATGTGTTTGGCAGGTAAAAGCAAAAGAAAAACTTCCATTGCTGCTGGTCCAATGGTCAGCATGGACATCCTGACAGGTCTGTCAAAATACAATAGCCACTCTCCATTCTGACACTTTTCTATGAGAAGCAGCTTCTTTCCCAGCAATTTGAACTACAGAACAGAAGCTAGTCCGGGTCAGGCTCCCTCATGTCACTTTTGATGGACCCTGACTGCTGCAGAGCAGGACCATCCCACAAGAGTTTCGGCTGGTGCTTTGACCAGGGATGTCTATCACAATTTAGACATTGTCTGACTCACTCAAATCCTTTCTGCTTGCGCATTTTCCCTCCATCTATCACATCAACTTTGAGGTCAAGATCTTCACAGGCTGCCTTGTATATCTGATTCCCAAACAGGTTACAGTGATGAAGACCTTATAAGTGTTATCAGATAATAAAAAAATTAAACCTGCAACCAATTAAAACGGATATTTATGGGTGACGTGAGACAGTGTGTCCTGTCTGTGCTAGTCAGTGGTCACATCTGTCAAAAATAGAAGGCTTTTAGTGTAACTACGGGTCTTTTTCTGTGGCAGTTACAAACTAATGGAGAGAGAGAGAAAGAGAGAGAGGGAGAGACAGAAACGCACAGCGAGGGACAGACAGACAGAGCGTGAGGGAGCCCGGGCTAAGTGGACAGACTTCACGTTGAGCTCGCGTGAACCTCAGCATCATCCACCCCCATTTCGCTGGACTCAGCTGCGTTAAACCGCAGGAACTCCGCCGCGGAACACACGGTAAGCTCTCCCTTCCCCCTAATGAATCACTTCTTCTTGTTTAAAAAACCCAGAAATCCTCACAGTGAGGTGGCAAGTTTCCAGCAGTCGCTCGTCTAGTTAACGCTCGCTTGTTGTATCTGCGGGGGCTCCTCTCTAAACCAGGAGGCGGTTTACAAGTGTTTCACTGTCAGTTTGAATTGGAGCACATATTGTTTCCACGAACATGTGCGAACTGTTTAGGTGAGATTTCGGTCGGCTGGGTTGCTGAGAGGACGCAAACTATTATTTTGGGTTCAGTGAGCTGAGCGCCAGCGTCTGACAGACGGCTCGATTTCACTAGTCATTTATTTATCCATTGGCAATATTTGTGTGTATGTAAGCGCGCGAGCTTGCCGTCCGTGCACGCGCGGTACTCTCACCTGCCGCGTGCGGAGACTCTCACTTTCCTCCAAAAAAAGAAAAGAAAAAAGAAACGCCGCCGCTGCTGTTTCCTCAGTGAGCGCGTGGACGCCGGTCATTTACCGACAGCTGTATTTTTAGGACGTCGCGTTCATTATAACAGTTAGTCCAAGTGTGTTTAATCACATTAACATGCATCAAGTAGGTCATTTCCCCGGTTTGCTCTAACAAGACAAGGTCGCGCTCCGGGGGCTGTTTATTGTATCACGATGCTAATAATGGTTCACAAGTGACTGCGTGTGTTTGCGTGCGCGCGTGTGCGTGCGTGCGTGTGTGTAACCCAGAGCAAAGAGAGGCTGCAGTGAGGCATCGTCTGCTGTAGGATATTTAATGTCCTTTGTTTTACTGTGCCATGTTTAAAAAGTAAAAACCCAAAAAACGAACTTTTCCCAATTTTGCCACATTATGACTACAAACTTCTGTGAATTCTGTTGGGATTTTATGTGCTAGATCAACTCAAAATGGCACCTGAGTGCAAAGCAACTGGAATCATAAATATGCTTAAACATTTTCTTCAAATAAAAATCTGAAAAGTGTGGGACGCAGAAGAAGTATGCTGACCCCCCTCAATGCTTAAAGAACAATTGTTGCAATTGCTGGTGTAGGTCGTTTGGGGTTTTGTCTCTTTCATTCTTTTATATAGAAATTTCAAAATAGTTCAAGAGCAGTCAGATTGGACAGATAGTGTCTATATATGTTTTCAAATCGTACATCTGGACATTGACTTTTCCATCCTTACATAGGTCTGAAACGATTAATCAACTAATTTAGTAATCGATTAATCAATAACTGGCGAATGCGGTCTCTCAAAAGGATGATGAAAGAACAACATGCTAAGAGCAGTAATTAAGCCCAACCTGAACCAGAATATTCACATTTTGCATTCAAGATAAAACATCTTTTGTCTGTAAATATGTTCTACTCAGAGCTCCAGGTGAAGCTTTAGCTTTAGCTTCACCTGGCTAAAATTTTGTAAAACAAATCTTCTATTAAGCACTTTTGGCTAGCCAATTATTAATCATTTAATTGAAAAAATAATCAACAAATCAGCCTGACACTATATTGATGTCAGTTCAAGCAGAAAGGCTTGAGCTTTTCATATGTTGATATTACAATGATGATTATTTTTGAACTGCATATGGATCCTTTGCTATAAACAATCAAGTGTAAACAAAGAAGGCTGTGTTATTTATCTACAGGCTGTAAAATGTTTATTGTATTTTAAGAAATTGTAAAATTGCTTGTTTGCATGTTTCATTGTATTTCCAATATCGTATTTAAAAAAGTCTCAAGTGGTCAAATGAAAACTGCAGAATGTGATAATTATTTATCCGATTAATCAAATCAGGATAATCGATTACTGAAATATTTAGTTAATCTCACATATGAGGGTGAACCTCCTTCTTCTAACAGTTTGTTCTCCTGCTGAAGAAAAGCATGCCCGTAACATGATGCTGCCACTTCCATGCTTCACTATAAGGACGTTGTGCTAAGACTCTCATCCACAGTTAACTTTCCTCCACACATACTACTTTGCTTGAAGGTCAAAAAGTAAACTTTTGGTCTAATATGCGTAGAGCACCTTACTCTGATGTGCTCCCTGCAGCTTCTTGCAAACTGCAAATGTTTTTCTTCAAGCTATGGCGTTCTTCTTGCCACTCCTCCATTAAAAACTAGATTTGAGAATTGTATAAATAGTCGTTGCGTCAACTTAATTGGGGGGGTTGTTGGTGCACCTCTTGAGTAATGACACTCCATGTCCTGGTTTAGGTGGACAGCCATGTCCTGGTAGGGTTGCACTTGCGTCACACTCTTTCCACTGCTGGACGATGGATTGATCAACGCTCCGCAAGATGTTCAAAGCTCAGTGTTTACTTGGAACAAAGCCTCGCTTTAAAATTCTCCCTGATTTGTCTGCTTCGTTCCTTGTTCTTCAGGTTGTAGTTTCTTTGTACTTGTGTTCACTAACAAAACATCTGAGGCTTTCAGAGAACAGCTAGATTTATTCCTCACACAGTTGGGACTATTTACTAATTAGGTACTTCAGAACTCAGTTGATTGAGCTGGATTTGATGAATGCACATTACACTTTTTCTATTTTTATTTGTAAAAAAAAAAAAGAGAGCGAGAGAGAGAAGCCATTTATCATTTTCCTTCCACCCCAAATGTACTCCCTACTACTGCGTTGAATTGATTTATCACTTGAGAGACCCAATAAAGTACATTCAAGTTTGAGGTTCTAATGTTCGGGGATCAAGTGCAAAGCACTGTAGGTATATCATCCTTTTAGGCGTGGAGGCGGTTTTATTTGACAAATAAAGTACACGACTGAACACTTCGTCAGCACAATGAGTTTGCTGTTGTATCACTTAAGCTGTCTGAGTGTCAAACCTTGACAATAATGAGGAGACTGATGTGCTGAGTACAGTGTGGCTCTCTTCACCCGTCCGATTTGGATGGACTTAAGAGATTTGCCCGTGTGCACTGAGGAGGGAAGAGACTGTGGGGATGGATGAGAGGACTGAGGGCATTAAGACGAATGGAAGAGGCTGGGGGAAAAAAATAAAAAAAGCAGGAGATGTGCAAATGGAGCAGAGCCTGACCTCCCTCAACACACTCCTACCCCCATTCCAAAGTACTTTCATTACCACTCACCCCCATTCCTCCCTCCATACTTCCCATTTCCCATTTTTTCTCTTTTTTCCCCCCCTATGTAAAAGGCCTGACATGCACAGGCTATTTTTAATAAAAATGAAATAGCCTTGTTGCAGTGAAGCGACTCAATGCAGAGTGGAAGTGAGACTGAAACAGCGATTTGCAATTTGGAGCTATGTCACCACTCATCATTCCATTCCGAGCCAGCAACAGCAAATCGTCCTCGCGCTTTCATCCTCTTTCCTTGCCTTACGCTAGACACACACACACATCTCTAAAGACTTCAAACAACGTTGAATGACATGTACTGCTGGCAACGTGGGCTTTGGAGTAAAGCTGGCAGAGAGGAACGTACGCCGCGAGCCCAGTCTCTGCTAATGCACAATAGCTGGGGAAGACAAAAGTAGTTTGGAAGAGCCACTTCTTGGATTTTTCAGTGATTTTTACTTTTTTTTTTTTTAAGATGCTGGCAAACAGATGTAGAACATCAGGCATTACATGTGGACGGCTTGTGTAAGTGGTGTGCATAATAAAATGAGATGTACAAAAACAACAAAAGAGGGGAACTGAAAGGTGGGTTTCCTTTAGAGAGAATTCAAAGCAAGAAGGGCGGAAATAATTACTTTATATACCTCATGATCAAATGCCTACTTGTTTCAAGTGGGTCAGTATCTGGAGAAAGGGAGGGAAAAAAGAAGAACGTTTCATTTCCACGTGTCCTTTGTTTAGTATGGAGAATATCAGACCGTGTTATGGATCTCATTACGCTGTACCATCAAAGGCTGCTGCACTTGTACAGGGACGCTCGGCCTTTAAGTGAATCAAAGCACATGCTTATCTGGACATGAGAGGAGCTACGTTCTAGGCCATGTCAGTCTTTGTTGCTGCCGTGTCGTGGGAAAGTATTTGTCATGTTATAGTCAACAAAAATAACCTGAATGAATACAAAAACTTTAAAATGATTAGCCATTCATAAAAGAAATAAAGCAATAAAAGCAACCTGGCCCTACATAAAATACTGTCCACCCTTTAAATCTTGAATTAACTTATAAATATTCTACTTTTATGAAATGCTTGGTTCAATTTCACTATATAGTCAAACCTTACAGCTTGAGGTCTGGAAAGACAGGAATAGG
The DNA here is from genome assembly GCA_903066825.1 of Alfaro cultratus. Taxonomy (NCBI): domain Eukaryota; kingdom Metazoa; phylum Chordata; class Actinopteri; order Cyprinodontiformes; family Poeciliidae; genus Alfaro; species Alfaro cultratus. The sequence goes on along the minus strand of CAEFZX010016295.1, from coordinate 508 downwards.
ACCTGTCTGACAGCATGAAGTATGCTGAAAAAGCTCTATCACGCCTGATCTAAAATATTTAACGATACATGAGAAATGAACTGTCTGGATTGGGTTACGAAGATATTTCTGACAGGCCTTGAAGTGATTCTGTTTTACAGCATCACGCATCAAGCCACAGATCGTGTGCCATTCTCAAGAAATTTAAGAGATTAACCAGATGAAGTTTCCCCAGAGATACTTCATCTGTATCAAAATCACTCCTGAACATCACAGCACATCGAACTGAAAAAACACCAAGAAACCCAAGATGTGACTGAATAATACAATCCTGTGAAGAAGAGTTGCTGTTGACTTTGTAGAGAAAGGAGCCACAGCCATGCAAAGAAAACAATGAAAACCACGTACCCATGTGTGTGTATGTATATATATATATATATATATATATATATATATATATATATATATATATATAAAGATATAAAAAAAAAAAAAAAAACAATAAAATAAAAAAAATTAAAACTAAATA